>VDFB02044724.1:0-178497 GCA_007258455.2 Sequoia sempervirens | reverse complement strand
CCTCTCCCTCTCTCTCTCTCCCTATCTCTGTATTGCAAACATAACATGAGTATGTTGGTAATGGATCCTAATTATCTTCCTGATTTAGAGGTTTTATTTCAATCATGTTTAGATCCTTGTAAGTGGATGAATAGTTTATTTGAAGCTATCACATCTTCATTGAGACCTTTATTGCACAAACAACATCATTTGCTAAATGGCCTACCAATTGACCTCATCTATTGCATAAATGTATGCAAAAAATAGGCCAAAATTTATCTTAATTGACATTCCACACTTCTCACGCCTTCCCATTGCACACTAAGGTGCAATTTCTAGTAAGTAATTGAAGCCTTAACATTTTTAATTAGATCTTTAAGTTTGGGGGATTTGACAAAGCGTTTTCAAATCTTAACATTGATTTTTGTTAGTAGTTCCTAACTTATTTATCTTATCAGATAATCTATATAAATAACATTGAGATATATATGTTTACATTTATTTTTATTACATTATTTAACATAAATTAAATATAAATGAATTATATCATTTTATGTTTACATAATCTTAATTTTTTTCTTTTTATATTATTAATTAATGATTTAAATAAAAGTTAAATTATGTAAAATGATATTATATTATACTTTTTTCTTGCTCGGTAATAAGAGTTAGTTTGTATTGCTTGAAAAATGATATTACATCATAAGTTTCAGTAGATCATCTTTCAACCCAAAAAACCATCTACAACAATAAAGATTCATCCCCGAGGCACATTAACCTGTAGAAAAATACTTTTTCTCTTCCCATGTTCTCCTTCTACAATTCAAATTTTGGGTTATCCTCTTATCAGCACCATTGACCTTTCATTAGTCTCCTAACCCTAAATGATGATTACCCATTTCACCCCATATACAATTCAACCTCCATCTAATTCTAGCTTAAGTAAACAAAAAAACAAAGGAAGTCTTTTTCTTTCAGTTTGTGCTACTAAGTTCCTTCTCGGCCTTACACTATGCTTTCGTCTTCCGCTTTCGTTGGCGTTTCTCCTCTCTTTCCAACTGCTCTGCTTCCGCCTTTGCCTGGGCTATTATGGCTTCAACTTTCATCAACTCGACAAAGAGCTTTAACGCCTTCTAGTTGAGCTCTGCTTCTTCTCTGCAACGTGCTTTAAACTTTCCCTCTGGCCAACGAATAAATGGAATGCAACCCACAAATTCTTCCAATACTTCAATCTCAATTCCTTCTCTGACATCTAGTCCTATGCCTGGGACTGCCCATTCTAAAATTGTCTCCAAACCATCTAATAAATTTGCATGCACAATCGTTTCCATCACTTCTTTAATGGTTTCCACCTCCTCTCCCAGGTCCAAACCCCATGTTGCTATCAGAGAATACACATCCATTTTCGCCCTGTACCTATGCCTTAAAATCCCAAAGTCCCTATTGAGAATCATCCTCACACACTACACCAATCTTCCATCGTTAAACAAAACATCCCCATTAACCTCTTCTCAGACACGTCTACATAAAACAGGCTTAGTTGTCGCTTCAAGAGGAAGGCAAAGTTCACCTCCATTGGAGCCCTATTGCAATAATGTCGCCATCGCAATTACTTCTTCTCAGTGCTTCCTTCCCCACACCTAACCCAAATGAATTCATCTAGACCGAGGGCCAAGGAATTTAATCTTCTTAATTACCTCACTCTTATTTTAATGTTGCTCGTACCTAGATTCCACCACCAACCTTCCCAACATTTCTCCCATCTTTTCAAATCTACTTCAAATTGGCCCCATTTTTGTCCATTAAATGGAGTGTACTCTCCCACTTCATTAGCTCATTCCTCTAAGTCCACATTTCTTAAGTCTTTGAATTTTAATTCACCAACTTCCTTGAATGCTAAGGCCCATTTAGAAAGGACGTCAGCTTTGATGTTTCCCGATCTTCTAATGTGACTCATTGAAAAAATTTTGCATGAAGCTAGCTCTTCTCTAATTTTATCAATTACATTCTAAAGGTGCCGCACATTAATGGTTCCCTTCATCACGTCTTGAACAATTATTAGTGAGTCCCCCTCTAAATGAATATTTGAAGCTCCTAGACTTTTTCCAAGTTTAATCATCGTTAAAACGACTGATGCTTTCGCTGCATTATTTGTTCCTTCCTCCAGCTTCTTCGCTCCCAAGGCTAAAACATCCCCTTTCCAATCTCAAATAATGAATCCTGCTCCTGAAGGTCTGGGGCTCCCTTTTGATGCACCATCAAAATTTATTTTCCACCAGCCTTCCATTGGTTTTTCCCAAGTCACTACCTCAGACACCTTTGTAGCTAGTTTAACCCAACTAGGCCCCTCAATAAACCAGGCAAATTTTCGACCACTGTGCCTGAAAGCATTTATCTTCCATAGTAAAAGGGACCCTTGGACTGAGAAATTGTGATGTTGCCGCCCCAAGCACTTCCTCTATGGCATGATTGATTCTCCACTGTAACCTTTCTACTAACTCCTCCTTGTCTAGAAATATTCTCCTATTTCTCTCTTTCCAAATTTCCCACACTACTAAAGATGGGTTGACCTTCCATATACAAGAAAATGTTGATTTTTTTCTTGATATAGGCCATCCCTTAAAAACCTTCTTTAGTGTATCTGGGGTAGGGCCTTGCCAAGCCAAAGATCTCCTCAACATTTCCCAACATGAAGCTGCTAGTTTGTAGTGTAGCAGCAGATGGTCGCTAGTCTCCTCCGCCTCTACACACATCACACATTTAATCTTCCCATAGAAACCTAGACGTTTCCTTCTTTCACATGTCAGAATGAGACCCCTGATTGCCAACCATGCAAAGGCCCCTGCTTTAGGTAAACATTATTTCCCCCAACATAAAATTATCGACCACTTTTCATTTCCTGCCTCTATATCCAAAAATTGGTATATCCTAATTTTATTGAATACTTCCCATCCATTGCTCCACACCATACCAACTTATCTTCCTTATTAGTCCTCATAAACTTTATAGACTTTTATATCTCCTACATAAGAGCTCGTTGTTGATTTGATAACTCAGCATCTTGGAGAGATTTCCAACCCCAATTACCGCCTAAAGCATCACCACTAAACTCCAAGTAATCACTTACCTTTTCTCCCCAATGTTGCGTGAACCAAAGTCTTAGGTCTTGCAGTTCAACATTCTCTTTCAATGTTGGAAAGACCTCCCACGAATCTTCCCAAAACTTTGCTTTTGCATCATTCCCAATCTGCCATGTGATGTGATCAACTATTACCTGTCAGAAAGAAATCACAAAGTTCCAAATTGTTGAGCTAGTAGGGGGATTACGCATAGTAAAAATTTTGTTGTCTTCCATCGAGTCCAAGTATTTGGAATTTAAGATCCAAACCCATAGCTAAGAGGGTTAGGAATAAATATTCCACACCAATTTTGCTCCCAGGGCCTCATTCATAATGCTCCAATCTCTCAGCCCTACTCCCCCTTGCCCTTTTTCCATACAGATCTTTTCCCAGGAAAGAGAGGAATTTTATCCTAATCATTTGCCCCATTCCAAAAAAAAATTCTCATTCTCTACCCAACTACCTTAATAAATTTTTTTTGGAATTTTAAGACACATCATTAAGAAAATAGGAATGGCTGAGATGAAAGACCTTAGCATCAAAATCCTTCCAATTGAAATCAGCCACCCACTTTTCCATCTATCCATACACTTCAAACAACAATCTACCAAATCCTTCCAATTTTTTTCCTTACTTGCTCCTCCAAATATAGAAATGTCCGGGTATCTTTCTAGAAGAGAGCCTAATTTCATGCCCAAAATAGAGCAGATTTCCCTTTGCTTCTGGCAGCAGGTGTTAAAAAAGAAAATCTCTATTTTTTTTCCAGTTTATGCATTATCTAGAAGCTTTACTATACTTGTCAAGAATACCTTTCATCACCCTGGCTTCCCTAAAAGAGGCTTCTCTCATTAGTAGAGTATCGTCAATGAACTGTAAATGGGATAGAGAGTCTACACCCTCTACTACTCGAACACCCTTCCAAATCCCTTCTTCCCTTTTTCTTGCTATTAATCTTCCTAGAGCTTCTGCCATTATTATAAATAGAAACAGTGAGATTGGGTTCCCCTGTCTTATTCCCTTCTCAGAAACAAAAAAAACTTTCGGGCTACCATTGAGTAAAACTGAGAATCGGGGGGGTATTTATACAACTCACAACCCATTTGACCCATGCCTCAAAGAATCCAAACCTCCTGAGCACCTTTAAAAGGAAGATTTTATTCACTTCATCATAAGCCTTCCTAATATCCAACTTTACTAACATTCTTTCCATTTGAGATGTTTGTATGGAGTGTATTACTTCATGAGCAATGATAATTCCTTAATAAATGGACCAGTCTGGAGAGAAGCCACTTTATTCAAGAGATATCACAGTATCAAAAATGCCCTTTAGCCTATTTTCCATTACCTTCGATATAACCTTGTAAACTATATTGCAAAGAGCAATGGGTCTGAAATCATTGAAAGACAACATTTCCTCTTTCTTGGGGACTACTACGATAAATGTGTTGTTGAAATATTTAAGCACAAAACCACTGGCTCTTGACTCCTCCACCACCTCCCAAAGTTCATGTGCCAAGATCTCCCACATTTTCTGGAAAAATAGTGTTGGAAAAGCATTAAGACTAGGTGCTTTGTCTCCACTGATACTGAAAAGAGCTATTTTAACTTCTTCCAAGGTGAAAACCTTTGTTAGTGTTGCATTTTGAGCCTCTCTAACACACGGGGGGATGACATCCAACACTTCATTCTCTTGAGAAAAATCTATCTGGTTACTTTGAAAAGCTTCAAAAAAGAATCACACACCTTCCTTGCATATGTCTTCCTTTTTCGTGAGGGTAGTTCCATGTTTGTCCTGAATCGAGAGTATTTTATTGCAAGATCTCCTTACCTTAACAACATTGTGAAAAAAAATTGTGTTACAATCACCCCCCTTAAGCCATGTTTCCCTTGATTTTTGTCTCCAATATATTTCTTCTCTAGCCAAAACCTCTATGTACTGCTTATTAAGTTCTTTTTCTAATTGGAAATCTTCCTCACTCAAACCTCCTTCAATGACTATTGAGTGAAGCTCCCCCAACTCTTTTTCAAGTTTGAGCTTTTCTGAGAAGATGTTCTTAAACACTTCTCTATTCCATTTTTTCAACTGCTCCTTGAAAAATTGCAATTTTTTGAAAAAAGACAAAGGCTTTATTTCCCCATCATGGCGGTGCATTTGACCACCATCCTGCCACCAATTCAAAAAAACTTTCCTTCCTTAACCACATTTTTTCAAATTTAAATGGGCAGCAGTTAGGTACTTCATCCTCTTGGATTCTCACACTAATCAGATAGTGATTTGAACCTCTAATGGGAAGGATATTTGCTTGAAAAGTCGACTAGAAGTCTACCCAATTCCCTGTAATGAAAAATCTATCTAATTTTTCTGCAATATTTAGAAATTTAGTTCTCCTATTTGTCCAGGTGAAGTCCCCACTTTTAAACTGAATGTCAAAAAGGTCATTGGTCATTACAAAGTCACTGAAGTCTTTTTGTTTTTATTTAACCAACCAAGACCCCCTTTCTTATCGGATGGCCTTAGAATTGCATTAAAGTCACCTCCCAAAAGGAAAGTCTATCACCATTAGTTGCCATTATCTCCGAAATAGTACCCCACACACCTCCCATTTTAGGGATATTATTCGATCCATAAACATTTATTAAATAGAAACTTGAAAGTAGTTGCTTGGAAATAACATTTACCCACTACCAGGACTTTTCTGAATGAAGGACATGTACCTCCACCACCTCTTCTTTGTAAAAATCCCTATACCTCTTGAAGCTCCTGCAACTTCCATAATAAGACAATTCCAAAAGCTAAAACGCCTTTTAAAGGAATCCACTTCAACCCCACTTAACTTCAACTCTTGTAGCAAAACTATGTCTGGTCTCGTTTGATAAAGGTATCTCTTGATCAAATGAATCTTGTCAGGGGCATTGCAGCCCTTGACATTCCACGAAAGGACCTGTTGATAGTCAAAACAACACAACATTAAACAAAATATTACTATTTTGTTTCTCCTGAAAGAGAAAGATAACACATGACTACCTAACTCCCAAGGTCCTGGTAATTGGTTCTCGACTCTGCTGATTTCACTCAATGGTTGATGTAACTATAATGTTCAAGGGGCTTGATGGTGTTGAGCTTCTAGATTGTTATAAGATCAAACATATATTTAAACCTACTTTAACTAGTGGTTTTAAAGAAATAGAAAAAGATAGATCAAAGCTTTTAATACTCAAGAGAATGTTAATTCATCCAACTTAATCAGACTTGTTACCTTCCAAGGAATTCCTAAACTAAAATTGCAAAATAAAATTAAGTTGTAATTAATACACAGTTTCATTCATTCACAGTGCAGACTTCAACAGTAGATTGCAAATCATCATTTAAACAAAACATAAGATAAAATTTCATTCCTTGAAAGCTTTCCAAATCAAATAATTAACCCAAGATAAATACCATTCTAGAGCACAATATGAAGTAGATTTAAATTTGGTTGCTTCTACTAGTGGTGAAACAAATAAACAACATTTACAAATTTGGCAAGATCACCAATGTACAGAAAATCCATGTCTTTGAATTATCTCCATCTATACTAAGAAAACCTGGAAGATGCATCACCTCCCTCTGCTAAACTTAACTCCTACTCTACTTTTGCTCTGGAGTTTATCTACCTTCTAACCCTAACTAAGAAGATGAAAAATAAGATCCTCTTACAAAGAAAAGAGATTTGTAGCTCTATCTATCTTAAAAAAATTCCTACTTTAGAAAATCTATATGTCTCTACTTTCTTTACAAAGAGGCAAAAGTGCCATATATACAAAACATGCCAAAGAAAATGTGTCGACCCCCGTTTTAGGGTTTACAAAATGAGTCAGTTATAGAAGGGTTTGTCCTAGAAGAGTTTTGGAATAAATTCAATGATGCATTAAATGTGCATACCTTGTTCATGTCAGCGAAAGATCTCCCTCAGGCATGGCCTTTAGATCTTTTGCAACCATCGCATTAAATTGCAACCCTCGTGTCCGACCTCGAGACTTCTTTGCAGAGCTGCTTTGAATGTTCTGAAGCACTGTCATTAATGTCAATCTAATTTTTCCAGTAGACACCCCAACTATCATTGATACTCGTGCATTCTTCCTTTTTGCTTTCCTCTTGTTCTATATTTTTCTACAAGTTGACCCTCTTGAGAAGAAGCATTTGACTTTCCTATCCAGATCTTTACAGACGAACACCACTGTTCACCGAACTAATTCATCACCTTCGATCACAAAGTAGATCCATACTGATCACAGTCTGTTGATCTTCTTCACAGGAACAGTCACAACAATCAAATTACCAACGATTTGTCTTTAGCTTCCTCTAATTGGTTGAACACATACCACGTAGGATTTTCAGATGATTAAAAGTTATTTAAACCGAATCGCATGTCGGTGAGACACTAGTCGTGTCTCCCTAATGCTACAATGCTCCACTGGCGCTATCGGCATAACTTACAATCATCAACAAGAGTTCATAGTGAGTTGCAAGAGTCATACCGATATCCAAGACCATCGCCCACACCATCGCTATCGACAAGATCTTTCACCGAAGTCCACAGTAAATTCATCGACAAGACCATTGCTATCGCCATGAGTCATATAGAGCCCTCAAGTCTTACCAATGTCAAAATACCTATTAGCAAGACCAACAGTCATCGGCAAGAATCTCAGCGAACCTCCATGTCACACCAAAGTGTCCTTCTGTCGGCAAGACTTCCTCAGTTGGCATGACTTCCAACGAGCCTTTAGGTCACACCGAAGAGTTAAACCATCAACGATACCACAACCGTTGGCAAGAAATCCTACCAAGTATAAACCATTCGGCTAGGAGTCTCCCTGATGACAACTTTGTGAACAATTATCAACAAGAGTTCTCCCGGAGCGGAGAGAGATAGAAAACTCATAGTGATCGAAATGTCTTAGCAACCTGAACATTTCAAATGAATAGAACACAACCGCTAGTCAGCAAGATGCCTAGAGGGTCTCACCGACTTTATTCTTTCAGGAGTTTTATGCCAGATATGATCGAGGCACGCTTTCCAACAGACTTCTTTGAGAAATAGCATCAGATGTTCTCAACATGCTTTAATCCTGCAAAACAATTCCTTCAGTAGTCCCCTAAAGCATAAAAAATACATCATTCTTCATCCTGCCTTTCATATATCCTTAGCAAAAAGAAACCCAACTCTAGCGGAGGCGGAACGAAATCCGAACCAAAAACACACTTTCCTTTAATATCAGTGGGGGCAGAGCCAAAATGAAACCGGAACCAGGACCAAAGTTAGAACGGGAACCGAACATAGAAATAACCATTATTTCCAAGTCTAGCCCATATTCTGGCTCCGCATCCGCAAAAGGTAACAAAACCCGGGAACAAACGCAAGCAAGATCAGAGCAAAAAAAATGATCTGGGTGAAACACAACGAGGGCGGGGGCGGAACCAAATCTGACACTGAAACTTTTCAGAGTTTCAGTTTCGGATTCCATCCTGAACCTACCTCCAACAACATACAAAGAGAACGAAAAAGGACAAAAAAGGGAAGAAAAAGAAAGGGAGAAAACACCCCATGACCAAATGCAAGGAACAAAGGCAAAATAGACAAACAAGACTGGCAGAACTAGGACCATAATAGAACCAAAACTTCAAAAAAGTTCTAGAGTTCGGTTTCGATCCGTGTCCTGCTTCCGCCAAAAGAAACAAAAGAACAACAAACAAACAAGACAAAGGAAACTGGCAAAACTGGAACCTGGAACTTAGAAAAGTTCTAGAGTTCAGCTTTGGTCCCGGTTCTGCGTCCGTCAAAACAAAACAAAAAATGCCTAAGGCAGAAAAGAAAACTCCTAAGGCATAGAACACAAAACCAAAGGAAAACGACCAATGAAGAAGAAACAAAAAGAAAAGGAGGAGTCAGAGTCCGAATGGAAACTGAACCAGAAACGTTGAAAGAGTTCAATGTTCAAATTTAGCTAAGGACCCAGCTCCGACAAAACAAAAGAAAAACTTAGGAGGAAAACAAAAGAACTCCTAAGTCCCAACCAAACAACCAAAGGCGGTGAAAACAAAAGAAAAGGGGGGCCCATTTTGCTCCAAAATAAAATAAAATGGGGTGGTTATGCAAGGCATAACAAATGGCGACTCGGCTGGGGAAATGGTTTAACCATTTTCAAGAAACCGAAGAATTTAGTTACCCAAAACTCCTGGTTTATGAACATCACAACTCTAGTTAGGTCAGTTTTAACAACCAAGGTTGAGCTAGAATCTCAAATGTAAATCAACACTGCCTACCCCTGAATCTATGTGTGTGCTTAATGGTGCATCACCCTTTTACAAAGTTTTCCTCATTTATTGAACAATATTGTGCAAGATTTCAACTACATGAGTTGATTCCCTTTAGCTGTTGTGCAATGATATCCTGGGCATTGCTCTGCTGCCAGTCAAGCGTCCATAGCTCCAATGAAGATACCTCTAGTTTTCTCACAGCATTGCTCTACTGCTAGTCAGGCATCCATAGCCCCGGTAGAGATACTGGAATCACCCATTCATATTGAGTTTTCTTTTCTTAGATAGTTCTCTCTTCTTTTTTTTCTCTTGGAGTTTCAGATATTTCATTCAATTCTTTCTTAATATGTCAGATGTCTAACATCTATCCTGGGTTGAAAACTACCGTGGACCTCATAACAGCATCTGGGGAATCGGATTTTTCACTCAAATCTTACAACACCATTGCCCTAAGACAAATATACCATTACAAAAGGAGATGTTTTTGATGATTTGTGACAGATTTAGCCGTAGCTAATGAAGATTGTTTACTTTGCACCTTGTTTTTAAGACTTTCCACAACTCTTATTGATAACGGACATAAAACAACGAATCTAGGACAAAATCATCCAATCAGAAAACCTGAAAATATCTAAACCAACTTCTCTCCTAGTAACCAAAGTATACTTTAGATAACAACTCCCCTTACAATTTCATAAAATGAAGGTCCCCACAAAGAAAAACAAAGGAACAAGCAGCAAAGGAACAAGGGAAAAAGAAAAACAAGGAAAACAACAAAACTATTTACAAGCAAAACAACAAATTATTTACATATATACAACCCAACAAAATACAAGATCTTTCACAGCCCAAAACAATGTTTAAGAAATTGTCCATTGTCAAGCAATGGAACAGGTTCTCCTATTAAACTACTTAGCTGGAAAGCATTTTTCTCTTAGGATTTCAGTAATTTGATAGGGACCCAACCAGAGCTTATCAAATTTTTGGTGATTTCCCTTCTTTTCATTAGCTTTATCCCACAACAACACAAGGTCTGATAATCTGAAAGCCTTGATTTTGGTTCTTTTATCAAACCAACGTTTGACAACAGCCTGGTGTCTAAAGAATTGCTACAAGGCAGCATCTCTCTGCGCTTCTAATTTCAACAAGACATCTAATCTTACTTCAATCCTATCATCAGTAGAGTAAATTTTTTGCATAAACTTAAGGATAGGTATTTGCAAGTGAATAGGGAACATAGGCTCTTGGCCATACATTAGCTTAAAAGGTGAAGTCTTTAAAGCAGCCTTGATCCTAGTCCTATCTGCCCATAAAGAAAAATCTTAAATGGGTATGCCAGTCCCTAGGATTTTTCTCTAACAATTTTTTATTTACTCCTAGGAGATTCTTATTAGTTGATTTTGCAACTCCATTTCCTTGTGGTTAATAGTTTGAAGAATACTTTAAAACAATTTTATAATCATAAGCCCATGAAATAAACTCGGTAGAAGAAAAGGCAGAGCCATTGTCACATACCAGTGCAAAGGGTACTCCAAACCTGGTTGTGATGCATTCGGTGAGGAACTTGATTACTACCTTTGTTGTGCTATTCTTGCAAGGTATAGCTTTTGTCCATCTTATGCAGTAATCTATGGCAGTCAAAATGAATTTGTGTCCTACTAAAGAATTTTGGTTAATTACCCCAATAAAATCAAGTTCCTATTGGGAAAATGGTCTTACCTCATAAGCAAGCTGCAGTGGCATGGTTGAATTATGTTCCCTTGATGCAGAAATTTGACATATGTGACATGTTCTTACATGTTGGTGGGCATCCTTGAACACATGGGGCCAATAATAACTAGATATGAGGATCTGATGTGCTAATGAATCTGTAGAACCATGACATGTGCCATGTTTCCCATGAAATTCAGTAATTGCATGCTTAGCCTCTTGCTGACCAAGGCATTGTAGGTAAACTCCCTCAAAATTATTTATGTATAGCAATCCTCCTTTGAGCATATAGTGGGAGCTCTTCATTCTCAATGATCTCCTTTGAGTTGTATTCATTCCCTCTAGGCACCGATTATTGAGCATGAAATAAATAATATCGGCATACCAAGGGTCATTTGAAAAGGACTGTGTTGTGTATTGCTGACAAATAATGTTCTCACCAGCATCTGCCATTGATTTAGATAGACCTTAACCTCAGAAAAGTTTCATAGGGCGAATCTTCAGGTCGAACTCCTACAGAATAGCCATCCATTTCCCCCTTCATTCTCCCAACTCACTCTGCATAAGTAGAGACTTTACAGCAGCATCAAGAACTACAACAATAATTTGACTTTGGAGGATGTAATGCTTGAACTTCCTGACATCTCTAACCAATGCAAAAGCTTGTTTTTCAAGAGGTGGGTACTTGTCTTCGACATTCTTAAATGAAGAATTCATGAAGGAAATTGGCCTCTCATCCCCCTCCTCTCTTCGTTGTGTTAGGACAGCGGCACACGAGTGTTCAGAAGAAAAAGAATAGATATAAAATAGCTTAAAGTAGTGAGGGCTGGTGAGGACTGTTGCTTCTGAAATGGATTGATTGACTTGAGAAAAAGTAGCCTTTGCCCTGTTACTCCATTCTATTCTAGCATCTTTCTTCATTATTTCATTCAATGGATTAACATTTCTGCAAAACCTATGATAAACTTTCTCACAAAGCTGATCTTTCCAAAGAAAGATCTCATCTCCTTCTTACTTCTTGGCATGGTCAACTTCAAAATAGACTCAACTCGGTCTGGATCTATTGATATCCCTCTTTTTGAGATTATGTGTCCTAAAATTTTCCCTTCAGAAACCCCAAACACACACATTTTAGGATTCATAGAGACACCGTATCAGATACATCTTTCAAGAACTTTAGCCAAGTTTGCAGCATGGTTTAATCTATCTTTAGAAAATACTATCAGGTCATCCATATAAATAATGATGCACTTTCCAATCAAATCTTTGAATGCTACGTCCATCGCACGCTGAAAGGTTGCTCCAACGTTTATCAAACCAAATGGCATCTTCTTGTAAGCAAATGTTCCCCACTTAGTAGTGAAGGTTGTCTTCATTTTGTCTTCATAATTAATGATCACCTGATTGTACCCGAAATAACCGTCCAGGAATGACATCATCTGAGACCCATTGATAGTTTGCAAGACTTTGCCCAGAGAAGGGAGTGGGTAGTTGTCTTTTTCTGAAGCTCTATTCAGATTCCTGAAATCTACACATAGCTTGATCTATCCATTCTTATTACGAACTGGAACCAAGTTAGCCACCTATGTTGAATGTCGTATAGGGAAGATTATTCTTGCATAAAACAATTTATGAACTTCCTTAAAGATTAGTGGTTTAATCAGGGCGTTGACAAGACGTTGTTTCTGCTGAAAGGGTCTAGCTTCAAGCTTCAAAGGAATAGTATGAGTCATTATAGAAGCATCAAATATTTTTAGATCTTCATACCCCCAAGCTATTGTAGCAATATCCTTCTTCAGTTCCCACAACATATCTTTTCTAATTGTTTCAGGGCATGCTTTCCCTACGTAAACATTTCTTTCAGGGCAAAATCAGCTAAGTTAACAGTTTCATATTCACCTCCTTTATCTTCGGTTGAAACCTTTTCTCGAGCCCTTGGGTCTGAATCAAAAATTATTTCTAAGGCCACCATTCCCTTGGGAATTCTATTACCTTTTAGATTGAGGACACCTTCTTTATCACAATCTTCAGGGTTCCAATCTCCCTGGTCCCTTTCAAATTCATCGATGATCTATCCTTCAAAAACATTTGAGCTTGCTAAAAAAGCAAGGATATGTCAATCATCATCAAAAAATTGAAAGTTCTTGATGTTATCAGGAAAATTCGGGGTGGATATCAACTCTACTAAGAATCTCTTAAGCTTAGAGTCTTGCATGGGCTCTAGGGTACTTGTGGCAACAACTAATGAATCAACTACCTGATTTTCTTCTCTATGAATTAAACTAATCCCAAAAGCATCAAAATCTTCAATCAGGTTCCATACCCAATTTCTATAAGCTTCCAACCTTTAATTATGACATGTGTACTGGTTGCTTACTTGCTTGATAATCACCTCTAAATATTTTTAACCATCAAGGCAGTAACTTTCTTCTGATGTGCCAACATCAATCCCTGAGCTAGAGCTTCATATTCTGTTATATTGTTGGTGCATCCAAACTGCAATCTGTAAGAAGCAAAAAATGTTTTCCCTTTCGGACCGATTAATTCAATTTCAGCACCACAACCTGTTTTAGATTTGGATCCATTAAACGTGAGGTTCCATAGCTAATCATGAGTTGGGGCTAATTCCTTTGAGGTTATTGTGGGCATTTGGATAAGATGAACCATAGGTGGGGCCACTTGATTTTTTGCCTCAAATATTGGGAATGGGTGTTCAATAGGTTCCTCAGGTGCAATTTCAAATTTCTTCTCAGATATATCATGTAATCCTAGGATATCTCTTTGACAGTCACTTCTATCTTTGATTAGTCCCTTAGGTTTTGGTATACTTGTGAGTGCAGGGGTATCAAACAAACCTTGAGGTTGTTCATCTTAACTACGTTGGTTTGGTATTATAACTGGGGTAGGTTCAATTTGAGGAGGGACTTCCTCTGAGTGTATATTATCCCTGGTTAACATTATAGCATTTTTGGCTTTGAATGAGAAGCAATCTAAAAAGTCCTCAAGATGACTTGGGCCAGTTTCTTCTGTGTGGCAAACATGATTTAGGACACTGATGCAGGGTTGTCAGGTCAGTTCCAAATGATTTTGGTAGTGGACCCTACACCAATTAGGGAGTAGAAGACTCCACATATCGATATCTTCCCCTAAGACCAGCTGATCATGTTGCAGCTTTCTGATCAATACCTGTTGGTTTTCATTAATCATGGGATTAGGGGTTTTTTGCATTGACAAATCTTTAGAATCAAGAACCAAAAAGGTGAGAATTTCCTCTCTTTTATAAACCCCTATCTCAGTTTCAAAATAAGCTACCTCGTTGGGACAATCATACTCAGTGATGATATGTTTGAGGCGAGGTTCACTTTCAATCCTAATCTGCAATGACACTCCCCTCCATGGTAGCCACATATGTGAAAAGTCGAGGGAGAGATATCCCCCTATACTTTTCATTAAATATCTGCTCAACAGCATACCATAAGTCGAGGGAGAGATATCCCCCTATACTTTTCATTAAATATCTGCTCAACAGCATACCATAAGTCTCAGGAATGTCTGCTACTTGAATATCCATATTGGTTGAAATTCTAGGGTCAGACCCTACTTGTACATGTATATTTCTCAATTCTCCAACTACATTAACCTCTGTTTTATCAAGTTGGATGACCTTCTTGTTTGTTTGGACAAGGTTCAATCCCAATTTCTTGCATACTGAAAATGACATTGTCGTCAATCAGATTGCACCTGAACGCTTGAATAGTTAAATTCAGCAATCTATTGAAACATGGAATGATTCTCAGGCCTGTGGGTTGCCTAAAACTGAGAATCAATCTCTAGAGAGGGTTGGTTCCCTAATGAAAACCTCCTAAAAACTAACCGACTTGGCTGGGAAAGAGATAGAAAGCTTGCTTGAATTGAAATTATAAAGCTACGAGAGGTCATTGCACCTAAATGATAATGACTTGCAATTATGACTCACAATAAACTTCTTAAAACTCTAATCTGCACAACCAGATTCAATAATTTAATCACTTGAATGATTTAAACAAAGGCTTTGATCTAATGCAATATTGAGGGAAAACAAGGTTTTCACGACAAAATTTACTAACCAATTAATAAGCACAGTGCATAACCAGTGAACTTTAAACTAAATTGCATACAGATATGTGAAAAAGACAGAAAAAATCAGAGCTTTCAGAACTGAAACACAGTAATTCTTTGATCAAATTCTTCACAAAAACGATGCTCAAAATCTAGAAGGAAAACTCTAAAGTACTGAAACTCAAAGGAATCTTCTGCAATTACACACTTTGAACCTGTAAACAACACTGCTAGATTAATCTAAAAGCTGAGTTACAAGATGATCTTCTTTGCTGAATGCAAAGGTAGAAAACAAGAACTGGAATGAAAAACAGTTAAGTTTTTCAATATATACAAAAAACCTTTCCAAAAGGCATGCAAAAGAACTGAAAGTCCAACTCCAAGAAAGGGTGATAACTCCAAAGCCAAATCCGAGCAAAAGAAAATATCTCTGAAAAGGAGGCCCAAAACCATGCAAAAATAAGTCCAATCAAGCTCAAACTCACTGCCAAGTCATAATTGATACATGCACTATTCCAACTGAACTGCAACTCCCTGAAAAAGTGGGCTAAAGCATGCAAATTTCACCTCGTTTGTATCAATCCGCCCATGCACATCCTTCTCATTAAGTCTCCAGTTGAAATTGATGTAGAACTAAAGTGAACTGAGATTTGGCTTTATATAATATCTTACTTGCATTTGAAAAAGATGAATTAATTAAATGATTTATAATATATCATTTAATTAATTCATTTACATTAATATATGCAAATAAAATATTATACTTAAAGCTAAAGGTGAGCTTACTTTAGTATAAGTAAAATAAGCATTTTAATTGCCAATCACCGTTGATCACCATGCATATACTTGTCAATAATTAAATTTTCCATTGTTGATAAGGTTAACCACCTTATTACTCCACTCCATGCTTATGAAATATAAGGAAAAACACATTTAACCTTACAAAAGAACTGGCCAACCATACCACTTGATAAATCAATTAAATGGGTCGACCACATCATTGTTAAGAATCTTGGAGGAAGAATAAAACAAAATGATTATTAAAAATCATCAATAATAATGTCAAAAGGAATTAGGGCGGATGAATAAGGCAACACCAAACCCTAAAAACATATCATTCATTTGCATTTGACTTTGGAGAAACTTCTAGAGGAAGTCGGCCGCCACCATAGAGGGTTTGAAGCTGGAATTTAATCATTCCCTGTCATTTTTAGTCATGAAGAACTTCAAATCTGGTCATTTCTGGGCAAAATAAGAGAAAAATGACATTTTTTCAAAAACGTAGAGGCACTTTGGGACCCGATTTCTTGTTGAAATCGATGCTTTATCATTTCTTTGAGACTTGGTTGCAAACTTGGCAAAAAATCCACATTTTTCTGGACACCATGATCATTCTTGAGCTGCAAACTTGATGAAGAGCTCTTCAAATTCGAAAATATGAAGCTTATATCAGGTATTTTTGAGATAAAAGTCTGCTTTTTTGCTTTTTTTGAATTTATGATCTGGTTTTCTTAATTTCCTTGAAGCCACCATGAAAGTTCTTTGAAATATTTTCCAAAAATAAACAAACTTGCTTACAATAATCAAATCTGGTTTCTTTTCTTTTGAATCTGCAATAATTTATTTTTGTAAGCTGGGCCATGACATTTTGAAGTAATTTTCTTTTGATCAAAGAACAAACTTGTTTAAAAAAATGAATCTGATCTTTGTGAATCTTTGGATCTGTAATATTTTACTCGTCTAGTTGTGCCATGACATTTCCTTCTTGAGATCTCTGTAAAACATAGCATTTAAACTCTTAAGAGATGAAGAACTTCAATTTTTCTGTAAACATACAACCACGTTTTTCTTTCTCTTAAATCGGGGCATATTTAAGCTTCATAGAAATCTAATTTCTGTATATAAAAGCAAGCCTTTATATTTGAAAACCCTCTAGTTTGGTGTTAATCTTTCACTATATCTGGTTGCATTTTCTATTTTTTTTGATAACTCATAAATCTGAAACTAACAGCATGCTCAAACTCAATGAAAATATAAAACAAAAGTACTTTTTTCCTTTCCTGCAAAGAAGTGAAAATAGTTATTTTTCTTCCTTCTGTACTGAATATATTTCATCTTCAGGTTCATATTCTCTTAAATCTTCAGTGTTGTAGCTCTTTTCATGTTTTCATTAACACTCTGGAAAAATATGTTGCTTTCACCTTTAGACACACTTCCACTCTTTTCTGCATTTTCATTTATGTGCATAATGGATTCAAATCTAAAGCTTTTATCTATGAAAACTAAAATCTGTTTTAATACACTTCGTGACTTTCATGAATGCACATACCTTGTAAGCTTAAGATCAACGTCATGCTATCATTCTACTGTTTTTGACTAAAGAAGCCTTTAAATGACTGTCATTACTGTCCTCCATATTGTTGCGCGTAAACTAGAAACACTTTTCATTGTTTCATGGCCTCCTCTTTTGCTTGATCTGATGTTATTTCCATAGTTGTTGGCTGTTTGACATTGCATTTTCTGTAATTCATTTGCAAACAACTTCTATAACCATCTATCATATCATATCATGAATGTTGTTGTTGTCTTTCATATTCCTCCACTGATATGCCGAGCTCTACCCTTGTGGGAGCCCGTTTTACTCCACATATCTGATGAAATGATCTTGAACATGATGAACCTGTTCCTGCACACTGAAACAAACATGTTAGCAAAATATAAGAAGCTGAAAGCTTCCATTGATTTACATTCCCTCTTCTCTGATTTTTTTGCAATTATCTAATGAATGCTTGATCGACTGCATGTTATATTTCTATTGGTAGCGTAGATATATGATAGGATCTGGTCCATCTTTGCTTAGAGATTAACTCTAACATCATCTTTTATCTTCTTTGTAGATGCTTTTAGAGCTGGAATGGAAGCGGAAACTGAAAATGGAGCTAGGGTTGGCGTCTCAATTGTCAGCTTCAATTGTCAACGATTCGTCATTCCAGGCAATGACGAATCACCTCTTACCTTGTATTTCTGTTATTTTCAATTGTATAGCATGCAATTTTTATGCATTCGTCCTTTGATTGTAACAATTAGAAACAATTACTTCCACGGCTTGTGTGGAATTCAACATTTTTCAAAATGAATAAAAGCATATTATGCCAAACTTTTCAATTTTCTGTTTTAAACATTTGCGCAATAAACTATGATTCATATGCAAAATGGTCTCATTGATGATCAATGAACACTCAATCAGCAAAAATATGAATTTTTTTTGTACTTATAAATGATGAACTTCATTCAGCTCTACCTATTTGAGCTTGGAGTGAAAAATAGGTAACAAACATCACATTGCCAAAAGCCCCTGAATCTAGCAGACAATTATGTAGATTCTTCCCACAAATTCTCAAACTTAAAAGAAATGGTGTGTACCTAGCTTGCTTCTGTACAAAGTTGCGTTCATGTCTACAGCGGGTGCCACCTTGGTTTTCCCTTTTGATTTATCAACTTCTTCCAAAGCTTTCAACACTATCTCTCATTGGGAAGGGCACCACTTTAGGATATCAAAGTATGATAAAGAAGTTTTATGTTTCTGCATCTTAGAAACAATATCAAATTTTGTGTTATAGCTTGGATTACATTTGAAAACACCAAGTGAATTACCTTTGTTATAGGAGTTAGGTGGACCTTTTGGTGGAGGAGGGTTGTTATCAACACTCTGATTCAGAGGCACCATATGGTTAGGTGGTGCTGATGTAGTGAACGAACCCTTATTTTGATTTCTTAGGAAGTGTCCCCCCTTTGTCTGAAAGGCTTGGGCATCTTATGCATCTTCCTCTAGTTCATTCTCATTTTGCATTGGGAATGAAGGTCATTCCTCAAAGAGGTCATAAGTCATTGTTGTATCCACTGAGCCACCTCCTTTATCTGAATTCCCTTGGAACGTTTGGGCATCTGCTTGTGCCATCTTCACAACCTTCTCCATTTCAGGGCATTTTACCTTAGAATGAGTTGCAATATCATGCAACCTGCACCAGTTAGTCATAAAATCGAGGTCAACCACATTCGCAACATGTGGCCTGTCCTCATTAGCTTGATAATTGTGAGAAACTCCACCATTATTTGCCCTGGTATTCCATTGTCTATTATTATTTGGCCTCTGGTTAAATCCTCTATTTTGATTTTGATAGCCTTGGTTAGGGAAGTTTTGGCCTTGATAATTTCTCTGGCTGTGATTGTAGTTGTTTGGATAATTACCCTGATTGTTATTACTCTGATTGGAGTAATTACCTTGGTTTTGAGAGGGGTTCAGTTTAAGCTAAGCCATATCATTTGTGACTTGAGATAGATTTTTCTTTAAGGTCTCCACCTCATTTGTGAGTTGGACTGTCTTTTCACTTTCAACACTCTTAGAAATAGGTGGCTGACCGACGGGGTTTGGTATTCCAGCTTGGTTATAATGACCATGAGGATTGTGATGAGCTTGCGATTGTTGAAAGAAGTCGGGAGTTCTGGTGGCAAAGAATGGAATAGGAGATTGAGTCTGCAACTCAGATATAGGTCCATAATGGGAAGGAGACATCCCTGGGACAATATTGAATAAAGGGGTTGGATTAGGCATCTGATACCCCGTTGAAGGAAAACCTCCTCCCAAGTTTCCTTATTGGGAGCTAGTTTGTTGTTGCAACTTGATGGCTAGATGATAAAACTTAGATAGAGAATCAATATCCGCGGGCTGATAAGTCCTTTGTAGGAACAGGCCAAGCAAAGGGTCTATAACTCTAAAATATGCTTGAATGGCACTATTCTCAGCAATGAGATATGGGTCTTGCAATCTCCTATACATTCGTTGAAACCTAGTATTAAACAAGGGTAGAGATTCACATGGCTCCTTCCTAATGGTAGAAAATTGGTGGAACAAAATGGCTGGATCCACATAAACTCTGAATTGATTGATGAAAGCATTTTCCAGGTCTGTCCAACTCATAATAAAACCTTGTGGAAGATTTAGTTACCAGTTGTATGCCATATCCCCTAAGGAATAAGGGAACAACCTAAAAACTACATCATGGTGAGCTACCTGGGCTCTGGTACAAGCGTCCTTAAAAGATTGTATGTGCTCTTCAGCACTCCTTGATTTGCCATGAATGCATTTGGGACAAAATTTCTCAGGATTCTTAGGCATATCATGAAAGCCTCTAGGAATAGTCCCCAATGGAGAGGGAATATTCATAAAAAAATGCCATTGGTGGTGGTGGTGGTGGTTGAGCCAGCTGTTGGATGGGTTGAACCAACTGTAATGGCACTTTAGATGGATTCGGTGGTGGATTGACAGGTATCCACCGGGGTATTGGTGAAAAGCCTGGTGGAGTGAGTGGAGCTAACAAGGGTGGTATAATGGTTGCCCCAGTCTTGTGAATCTTGTGTCTTGTTGGGGTCTTGAGTTCTATCAAAGGTGATAGGTTTTCAGCTGATCGAAGAACTCTATGGACCTTTCTGGTGAGAAAAACCCAATATTATCCAGTTTGCTCTTCTAGGCCCTCCTTCTAGCGCAAGATCTGTTGATGGTCAAAACAACACAACAACATTAAACAAAATATTACTATTTTGTTTCTCCTAAAAGATAAAGATAACACATGGATACCTAATTCCCAAGGTCCTGATAATCGGTTCTCGACTATGTTGATTTCACTCAATGGTTGATGTAACTATAATGTTCAAGGGGCCTGTTGGTGTTGAGCTTCTAGATTGTTATAAGATCAAACATATATTTAAACCTACTTTAGCCAGTGGTTTTAAAGAAATAGAAAAAGATAAATAAAAGATTTTAATACACAAGAGAATGTTAATTCATCCAACTTAATCAGACTTGTTACCTTCCAAGGAATTCCTAAACTAAAACTACAAAATAAAATTATCTTGTAATTAATACACAGTTTCATTCATTCATAGTGTAAACTTCAATAGTAGATTGCAAATCATCATTTAAACAAAACATAAGATAAAATTTCATTCCTTGAAAGCTTTCCAAATCAAATAATTAACCCAAGATAAATACCATTCTGGAGCACAATATGAAGTAGATTTAAATCTGGCTGCTTCTATTGTTGGTGAAATAGATGAACAACATTTACAAATCTGGCAAGATCACCAATGTACAGAAAATCCATGTCTTTGAATTATCTCCATCTATACTGAAAACCTGGAAGATACATCACCTCCCTCTGCTAAACTTAACTCCTACTCTACTTTTTCTCTGGAGTTTATCTACCTTCTAACCCTAACTAAGAAGATGAAAAAGAAGATCCTTTTACAAAGAAAAGAGATATATAGCTCTATCTATCTTCAAAAAATTCCTACCTTAGAAAATCTATGTCTCTACTTTCTTTACAAAGAGGCAAAAGTGCCATATATACAAAACACGCCAAAGAAAATATGTCGGCCCCCTTTTTAGGGTTTACAATGTGCATACCCTGTTCATTTCGGCGAAAGATCTCCCTCAGGCATGGCCTTCAGATCTTTTGCAACCATCGCATTAACTCGCAACCCTCATGTCCGACCTCAAGACTTCTTTGTAGAGCTGCTTTGAATGTTCTGAAGCACTGTCATTAATGTCGATCTACTTTTTCCAATAGACACCCCAGCTGTCATTGAGACTCGTGGCTTCTTCCTTTCTACTTTCCTCTCATTCTAGATCTTTTTGCAAGTTGACCCTCTTGAGAAGTTGCATCCGAATTTCCTGTCCAGATCTTTACAGATGAACACCACTGTTCACTGAATAGATTCATCACCTTCGATCATAGAGTAGATCCATACTGCTCATAGTCTGTTGATCTTCTTCACATGAACGGTCACAACAGTCAAACTGCCAATGATTCGCCTTCAGCTTCCTCTGATTGGTTGAATACATACCACGTAGGATTTTCAGACAGTCAAAAGTTATTCAAACCGAATTGCATGTCGATGAGACACTAGTCGTGTCTCCCGGATGCTACAATGCTCCACTGGCGCTATCGACATAACTTACAACCATCAACAAGAGTTCATAGTGAGCTGTAGGAGTCATACCGATATCCAAGACCATCACCCAGACCATCGCTATTGGCAAGATCGGCAAAACCTTTTATTGAAGTCCATAGTAAATTCATCGAAAAGACCATCGCTATCGCCATGAGTCATATAGAGCCCTCAAGTCTTACCGATGTCAATATATCTATTGACGAGACCAACAGTCATCGACAAGTCTCAACAAACCTCCATGTCACACCGAAGTGTCCTTCCGTCAGCTAGACTTCCTCAATTGGCATGACTTCCAACGATCCTTCAGGTCACACTAAAGAGTTAAACCATCGGCGAGGCCACAATCGTCAGCAAGACATCATATCGAGTGTAAACCATTCGGCCAGGAATCTCCCCGATGACAACTTTGTGAACAATTGTTAATGAGAGTTCTCCTCGAGCAGATACAGATAGAAAACTCACAGTGATCGAAATGTCTTGGTGACCTGAGCATTTCAAATGAATAGAACACAACCGCTAGTCAGCAAGACACCCAGAGGGTCTCACCAACTTTATTCTTTTAGGAGCTTTATGCCAAATCTGATTGAGGCACTCTTTCCAACATACTTCCTTGAGAAACAACATCAGATGTTCTCGACATACTTTAATCTTGTACAACAATGCCTTCATTAGTCCTCTAAAGCATAAAAAATACATCATTCTTCATCCTACCTTTCATATATCCTTAGCAAAAAGAAACCCAACTCTGGTGGAGGCGGAAGCAAATTTGAACTAGAAACACACTTTCCTTTAATATCGACAGGGGTGGAGCCAAAATGAAACCGAAATCAGGACTGGAGTGGGAATGGGAACCGAACATGGAAATAACCATCATTTCCAAGTCCAACCCACATTCTGGCTCCACGTCTGCAAAAGGTAACAGAACCCGAGAACAAATGCAAGCGGGACCAGAGCAAAAAAAACTGATCCGAGCAAAACACAATGAGGGCGGGGGCGGAACCAAATCCGACACTAAAACTTTTAAGAGTTTCAGGGTCAAATTCCATCCCGACCCTACCTCCGATAACATACAAAGAGAATGAAAAAGGATGAAAAAAAAGGGAAGAAAAAGAAGGGCATAAAACACCCCACGACCAAACGCAAGGAACAAAGGCAAAAAATACAAACAAGACCGATGAAATTGAGACTGGAATGAAACTAGAACTTGGAACTTCATAAAAGTTCTAGAGTTCAGTTTTGGTTCACGTCCCACTTCCACCAAAAGAAACAAAAGAACGACAAACAAACAAGACAAAGGAAACTGATGGAACCGGAACCTGGAACTTATAAAAGTTCCAGAGTTCAGCTTTGGTCCTAGTTCCGCATCCACTAGAACAAAACAAAAAATGCCTAAGGTAAAAAAGAAAACTTCTAAGGCACATAACACAAAACCAAAGTAAAATGAACAACGAAGAAGAAACAAAAAGAAAAGGCAGAGTTAGAGTCGGGATGGAAACCGAACCAGAAATGTTGAAAGAGTTCAATGTTCAGATTTAGCTTCAGACCTGGGTCTGACAAAACGAAAGATAGACTTAGGAGGAAAAGAAAAGAACTCCTAAGTCCCAACTAAACAACCAAAGGCGATGAAAAAAAAAGAAAAGGAGGACCCATATTGCTCCAAAATAAAATAAAATGGGGTGGCTATGCAAGGCATAATAGGACCTTCATTTCCTCCAGGAAAAGGCATAGCCTTTTCCCTATCTCAATTTTTTTTGTCCTGTTGCACCTCCCGTGATCTCCAACTTTACTTGTATTGACTTTGGTCCTCGTTTCTTCTTTTCCCCCACCTTTATCCTGCTTTGTTTTTCCAAAGTTTGCTCCAGAGTTCTTTTTTCCAAAATTCCTACTTCCGCATTTAAGCCCAAGTCATCCCCACCACCTACCTCATCATATGTTGGTGATTCATAATCCAAATCTTCAAAAAGGCTTCCCTCCTCTTTGGCTTCTTCAAAAGAACTCTCTAGATTTCTAATTGGAGAAATATGTATATCTTTAATTATGGGTTCCCCGCCTTCAATGTTTTCATCCACCCATTGACTCCCAACTCGAGGTGATTTTTCTTGAGAATTCAAACTTTCCACCTCCTCCTCGCTTGTTTTTTCCCCCTTTGATTTCTCTAAGAGATTTCTGGTAGTGCTTTTCGAATTTATTGGGCGCATTGAGGGACTTTCTTCAAGCATTACATTCTGAATCTTAGATGTTTCCATTTTTGTATACTTTATTGAAGCAGTGTCTTCCTTTCCTAAGAGGCCAACCAAATCTATGTCCATTACTTCCTTGGTGCCATCCTTCCCTATAACGACTTCCTGCTCAATTGATTTACTTACACCCAATGTGGCAGGGGCTTCCATCTGGCTTCCTTCTCTACCTTTTGGTGAGTCCTTACTTATCCAAACAGGTACCACTTTTGAATCAGTAGCAGCTGACCATAAATTACCCTCATCTTCACACCATTCAATTTCTTTAGGCTTTCCCTCTTCTTGAAAATCTATCCACAAACCTAGGGCCATTTTAGAGTCTCTCAAACCCCATTCTTCTCCAACGGTTTGGTCCCAATTATTTGACATGGCCTCCAAAAAACTACTATCCTCAGCTTGGAAAGCACTCTCTTTTATCAATAGTAACTCTGTTAGAACATTTTGCTCCAATCCTTTTCCTTTTTCTAACCACGTACATTCCCCTACAGGGTGCCCTACCCCTTTTCATGCAGAACACATTTCAACCGTCTCCTCGACTTTTATCATTTGCTTCCAAATTCCCTCCCATGTTTTTAGTTCCACCATTGCTGGGAGAGGGTGGATCCCTTGCCAAAGGATACAAATGCATGCATACATACTATAGTCTCTATTTTCTATGGCTTCATTTGCTTTAATGAAGGCCCCTAATTTACTACCAATTAGCTTTAGGGTTTCTAAGTCCCAATATTCGTGAGGGAGGTTGTACAATCGAATCCAAATCAGTACCTCTAAAATGGTTTCTATTTTGGGGTTGAAGTTCAGAGTCCAGTCTTTTAGAAAAAAACCCTTTCCCCCCATCAAAAAAGGGTCACTATTGAAGATCCACTCTTTATCTATAACACTTGGGCATATAACAAGGTAGAAACCATTGGGTAGTATTTTCAACATGGTTGCTTCCCCCCAATGTTCATTACAACAATTCCTAACCCTACTAAAGGTCGACCATGGGCCACTCCATTTCATAAAGAAATATTTTTCCTTGAACTAGCTCATAGACTCATTCCAAGCTTTTCCATCTACCATTAAAGAAACAACCATAGTGTGTTCAAACGTAGGGTTTACCTTGTCAGTTAGTGTTGGGTCTCCATGCTTCATTGGCCTCCAAAACTTCTTTTCGACTTTTTGGAAGTCAACTGGCTCAATTAAACACATATTTGCATATCCCCATATGTTCCTTGCGACATACCCCTCTTGTTCATGTCTATCATTCGTAGGATTATGAGGGCCCTTTCTATTATTTGTCGGAGTCTTCCATGCTTGCTTTGGTGTGCTTCATGGTGGATTCCATGGGTGACCTCCATGTCTCTGGTTGTAAGGTCACCTGCTCTTAGGTCCTCTATACCCTTGAAAATCCTATTCTCTGCGACCTTTGCAATCGTTCCTTCGCTCCGCCATTGAACTTCATTTAGATTGAGACCTTTATATTATACTTATTATTATTAAAAATAATTATTATATAAATTTAATGATATTTCAAATTAAATTAAATCATATTATATTATATTATTAATATATTTTATGTTGTAAATATATTTAATTTGTATATGTTAGTATAGTTATAAAGCCAACCAAGGATTGTCCAATCACATAAATGAAAAATTTCTACTGAATTTTCTCATATTTATATTACATTTAAATTATGTTTAAATTATATGGTTTTACGTTTACATAATAGTAATTTTTTTTCTTATATGAATAAATAATTGTTGGTATGAGTTTTCCAGAGTCGATGAAGTTGCTATGTTCAACTTTTAAATGCAAATCATCATATAGTCAACCTTTGGAGATTAAATAATTATTTAATTAAAAACTTAGATTAAAAGTTAAATTATTAAAATTTATATTATATTATAAGTACTATTTAACATAATTATTATATAAATGTAATTATGTTCCAAATTATAGCAATTTAATTAAATTTAACTTCAATATAATTTGAAACATAATTAAATTTAATTATCTAGGGGAAGTGCATAAGCCCCCCAGGATTCAAGATCCTATGGCAAGACAACATAAAGACAACGGAACACACACGTATGTAATGCAACAAGACAACACAAAACATACATGACAAGAACACAACACAAAACACTACAAAATGCATGACACAATACAAACATAAGAAAACATAAACATAAACACAAGTTAGTACTAAAAAGATTCAAGTTGGTAAGGCAAAGAGACCTCGGTCTTAAATTTGTCTTAGATACCAAACATCATACCTTGAATCAATGTTAGTCAAAATGATGCTCTCATGAGACCTAGCAAGTTGTGTTATGCTAAACCACTCACAAGTTACATGGATCTACTGGCTAGCAAGCTATGTTATGCTAGGTGTCCATGCAATCTAATGGGTCCCACAAGGCTAGCAAGTTGTGTTATGCTAAGACACTCATGAAACACATGGCTCTACTAGCAAGAAAATTTTGTTATGCTAGGTGGCCATGTTAAAAAGGGGTGCTCAAGTTCATGAACCAACAAACTACATTATGTTGAATTTATGGATTATCTTACAAAATCTCATTTTAACATCCAAGGAGACAAACGAAAAAACACCTCAGGGGGTGCACAAAATTTTAACATCCAAGGGGACAACAACAAACACCTCGGGGGGTGCATAGAATTTAACATCTAATGGGATGAATGACAAATGCCTCAGGAGGTGCACAAATTTTAACATCCAAGGGGACGAACAACAAAACCAAACCTCAAGGGGTGTTATAAGAAACACCACCACAATAGGTGTCAAAGAGGCACTGCCCAATATATGAAAGGTCACACCTTAGGGAATATAATTCATGATACCACAACTAGGAGAGGACAAGCTGTAGAAAAAAAGGTCACACTTCAGGGAATACTAGCCATAGTATTAACACCAAAGGGAACATCATATGCCATGAGAAGTCATACCCTTAGGAGATATCAAGTCTAATATCGCCACAAATGAGACATTGACATAGATTAGGGAGGCCACACTTTCTAGGAGATGTATGTTATCATCATTAAAAAGGGACTATTTCTTATGCAAACAATGTGCGAGGGACTATATGCCCCCCTTAATTTTTAGTGTACTTGCTACACTAATATTTAAGGAGATTCATAGGTATCCCTTGCAACAAGGAATGCACCTATTATAAGGCTACCTAACCCTTGCCCCCAAGTGTAGGGACAAAGATGAGCCAAAATGAATGATAACATGATGCTCCTTGCAAAATAAAATATGATTGCATAAAACCTAGTTTATACCCCCATGTATGGTAATTAGTATTATATGATACTACAACTACCACATGGCAAGGAGAAAAATGCATATACCTTAGTCTATTATTTGATCAAATTTATCACTATAGGGATCAAATTCTTCCAATTTATTTTTTTGAAACATGACATTCATCAATAATGTGTCCAAATGTTCTATGATATACACAATAGGATGTGTTTTTGTTCTTCCATTTAATATCTCTTCGTTCATGATTGGGTGGTAATGTAATGAATCCTAATTGTAAAAGTGTAGCTAAAGTGCACTCATCTTAGATAAAGGATGTGGGATGAGTAACAAACCTTTTCTAATAGGACCATGAATCTTGTGTGGTTTAGATGATGAAGAAAATGTTTGATGTAAAGGTGGAGGACCTTGGTAAGCCTATGCCTTTTGTTTCTTCAAATGGTGTTTGTTCCAAAAGAGAATGGATTTCATGTTTATTCTTTATATCACATCCTTGTTTTGTCAAGATCTGAAAGCCTTGGCCATAACATTGTTCCAAGCTAATAGGTGTATTAGTAACTTTATTTTCATAGGATGGAGACTCAGTGGGTAGTATGGGCTCATCATGTTTGTTGTCAATAGGTTCCTCCATGTGCCTAGGTTGAGGGATGGATTGTAAAACACTTTCCTTATGTGATGTGTACAAAATTTCAAGTGGTGGTATGGTGGGTGGTGTTGATTGTTGATATGGGTGATTATGCCATTCCATTGAAGGATAAAGGACCACATTGTTCTCAAGATTAGGCAAGGTATTATTTATGAATTCATTCATGATTTCCTCCTCTTGCCTCAAGATATCCTTGTTAAGGAGATATACATTGGGAGATGAAGGAATATGAATTTCATCATTTCAATTAGTCATTTCCAAACACACAACATGAAACATCAACCAAAGATTTCAAGGAAGTCAACATTTTACCAAAATACTTAGCCATTATGACAATAGTATGTTTGCAATGAGGTTCATATTTTTATACCACAGTATCCTAAAAACGGAAAGCAAATCCGAATGGAGGATCCTGAAAGGGTTCTATCATAGAAATCTAAGCAAAAGTAACTTGGAAAAGGTCGCCTAGGGCGCCTATGTCTAGAAAATATTTTTTCTAAATTCAAAATTTGCTTGTGTATTTAATACTATTTTAGGTTCTTGCTTCTATGTGTGTATAGGTGTGATAGTGAATATTTTTCTATAATTTGATTGATTTGGGATTATACAATGCAAAATGTAAGTATGCAACAAATTTGAAAAAAAATTTAATTAATAAAAGACAATTTCAAATGTAATTTCTAGCTGTAAAATGCAACAATTAACTCATCTTAATATGCAAAATCTAAAAATGATGACTTTTATGACTTTTTGATACAACACAATGCAATTTTTCACCTTTTTCTAGATGCAAAGTGCCTAAATGGATGCAATGAACACTTTCAAATTTCATTTCAAACCTAATGCAGATTTATAAATGTAATTTGATTGTAGATTTGACCTATAATGAGTAAAATTAACCCTATTTCAACCTAGAATGCAATATGATATGAAATATTTGAATTTTTATGCTTTTTATGATGCAAAAATGAATGCCTAAATGAGCAATGCAAAACAATACAATACTAATCCTAAGATCTAGGATGATATATTTTAGATTTTAGATGGTCTACAATATTAATGTGTCTGGTTCACCAAATGATAAGATTGGAAAAGTGAACCCTTAAGGATTTTGGCCTTAGGATTTTAGATGGGGTATTTTCCACAAGATATCATTAAATTCAAGATTGACAAGGATAGGAGATTGACTTGCAACCTGAAAGGTGAGCCAACCAATCCT
This sequence comes from Sequoia sempervirens, assembly GCA_007258455.2. Taxonomy (NCBI): domain Eukaryota; kingdom Viridiplantae; phylum Streptophyta; class Pinopsida; order Cupressales; family Cupressaceae; genus Sequoia; species Sequoia sempervirens. Next base: position 148,912 of record VDFB02044724.1, on the reverse strand, counting down.
ATGATATGCATTTAGAGACTTGGAGATGGATTTGATATGAAATGTAATGAATCTATGACTAAAAAATGATTGAAATAACCTATTTTGATGCAAAACAACAAATCTAGAATGCCACAGACAAATTTAGAGTTCAGAAATAGACTGAGCAAAGTTCTATGCACCTATGGTATGAATCTAGAGATAATTTTTGAGGACCAAGTCGCTTAGGTGACTATGTCTTGTTGACTGAATTTGGAATCTGATTTCACAGTCCTCTGGAGTTTTCCTAGAGCCTTCTTTCTTCCATGTCTCACTATTGGGTCTTCTTCAAATGCTGAAATAATTGAGTTTTTATATGTTGTCAAGTTGTAGGGTTTGAATACAACAAAAAATGAATGATCTTCAATCTTCCTCTAAAATTCTTTAGATCTGAAACCTGCACATTCAAAGATAGAGGAAGGGTTGTGCCATATAGGGGCTTGCCTTAGTCAAACCTTGTGTTGGTGTTTCCACCACAATGGAAAATTTGATAATAGAGAGCTCATCCTTTTGAGGGATAAAGGCTAAATGACAAATGAATGATGAATCAATAATTGTTTGATAATGCTCTTGCTTCCAAAATTTCTAGATAGATTTCAAATGGTGAAATGACGAGGGATTTATATGCAATTAATCTAATTTCCCAAAAAATAAATATTGATAGCTAACATTTGACATTTTAAACTCAAATAATAAAATGCCAACTTTGACATATTAAAATTTGGAGGCAAAATAGGGGGACCAAGTTGCCTAGGGAAACTTAGTCTTGGCCTTATCTTGTGGGGTGTAAAGTGTCGAGAGAAAAATATTAAATGTTTGCATTGGTCTTTTAAATGGGTTTTCTTAATAAATGTCCAAATGGGCCATGGAATGCATAATTTAGGACATTAGATGTACAATTAGGTCCATACACTTAGTGTTGTGTAAACAAAAATGTAAAACCTAGAAAACTAATAAAATTGCAACACAAATTAGTTGCAAAGAATTAATGAAGAAATGAAAATGGAATAATAGAATAATAAACAAGACACAAATATATGTGGTAAATCCTTGACAATATGCCAAGAAAATATCCATGGGGAAAAGTATCGGTATTCTTATTGCTTAGAGAAATCGATTACAACTTTCACACAACTGTTGCTCTTGAATTACAATTCATTAAAATGTATGATTTAGCCTTCAAGGCAGCAATATATAAATAATATCTTCAACATTTGTTGAACATAGAAAAATCCAACTTTGTTTTTATTATTTTGTTTTGTTTTGTTTTTATTGTTTTAAATCTTTATCTTTTTCAGGGATAGTATTTTCCTTCCTCTATCTCCTTTATCTTTTTCCAAAGATAAAACTCCACTTTATTTCTAATTTTTGTTGTCATAATCAAATAATATCTAACTTGACAACAATTTACCTGATACTTCCCCATGCCCATTCATCACCTTTTTTGCAATCCAAGAGAAGTCAAACACCACCTCAACTTCTCTAATTATACTGGTTTTGTAAACATGTCTTCACAATTTTCTTGTGTATGAACTTTCTCAACAGCTACTCCACCTCCATCAATACCTTGTCTTACAAAATGTTATTTAATTGCAATATGCTTAGTCCTACTATGATAAGCTATATTTTTAGTTAAATGTATAACACTTTGACTATGACAAAATACAATCACCTTGTCCTACACTTTTCCAAACTCAACCAAAAGAACCTTCAACCAAATTGCCTATTTGCAAGCATATGAGACAGCTATATACTCGCCTTAGTAGTGGATAAAGCAATTTTTTCTTGAAGCTTTAACATCCAACAAATAGGTCCTCCTACAAGAGTAAATACATAACCTGATGTAGATCTCCTTTTTCCCAAATCACCTCCAAAATTTGAATCAACATAACCACAGATTGAACCACTACAACCAACAAAGGTGATACAATAATCACTTGTGCCTCTAAGATACCGAAGCACCCATTTCACTGCTTCCCAATGCTCTTACCTAGATTTGTCATGTATCTATTGACAACACCAACTGCATGTGAAATATCTGGTCTTGTACATACCATTGCATACATTAAACTTCCTACTAGATTAGCATACAGTACACGAGACATATAATTTTTTTCTTCTTTATTACTAGGACATAAACTTGAAGAAAGCTTAAAATGAGAAGCTATAGGGATATTTACTAGTTTCACATTTTCATACCAAATCTTATGAGGATCTTCTCAACATAGTTTTGCTATGATAACAAAAGCTTACCATGTTCCCTGCCTCTATGTATTTCCATGCCCAAAATTTATTTTTCTGCTCCTAGATCCTTCATATCAAAAGTCCTAGCCATCTGAGCCTTTAACCCATTGATCTCAACTATGCTTTTGCTTGCTACAAGCATATCATCAACATATAATACCAAGATAATGAACAAACCATTTTTTAAACTTTTAAAGTAAACACAATGGTCATACTCACTCCTTGTAAAATTTTGGCTCACCATGAAAGAATCAAACTTCTTGTACCATTGCCTAGGAGACTGCTTCAGGCCATATAATGACTTCTTGAGTTTGCAAACAAATTTCCTATTGCGATCTTGAACAAACCCTTATGGATGTTCCATATATATCTCCTCATCCAAATATCCATGTAAAAACATTGTTTTAACATCTAACTCATGTAGATTTTCAACTTCTGCTATGTTTGATTTTATGAGAGGAGATGCATCAAATACATCTTTGCTAATGATGATTTTGTGGTTAGTAGGATCCCACAATCTGTATCCCTTAATTCCATCACCATAACCAACAAAGATATATTTATTGTATTTAGGGTCCAATTTAAAATACACAAACCCATCTGAATGAATATAATCTAGAATACCCTACTTTTATGACTTCCCACTTTAAAATTTTGTCTAGATTGCTTCCCATAAACACAATGCTTGCAGAAATTCAAATTCAAAGATTTTAGATTTAGAAGTAACTTACGGTTTAACAATACCTTCGACCCTTTCTCGCTCATATGACCCAGTCGTTGATGCCATAAATGAGTATATTCATTTTATTCCTCAAATACCACTACCACTTCATTTATTATTGTACTCCCTTCAAGCTTGTAAAGGTTTCTGATATTTGTAGCCTTCATGACCACCAGATCCACCTCAAGACTTGTAAATTTATAACCTCCTGTGTACCTTGGAATTTTACCCTACTCTAACGTGCAAAATAACTAAAAATGCAAATGATAAAACACTAAGAACACTTCAAAGATTAGCCTAAAGAGTGATAAAAACAAGGAAAATAGATGAAATACAAACGTAAATCGATTATACTTTCCTTGATGTTGAAGACTCCTTGGTTGGCCCTTGATTTGGATGAATTTGTGTGCTCCTTGGATGAATTTTGATGTAGCTAGATACAAGATTGAATGTGCAAGATGATCAGAGTGGATGGCTAAATGATAGTAAATACTTGAGAATGCAAATTGACAGCATGAGGTTACTCAAATCAAAAAGTGTTGAAAATGCCCTTGAGGAGGGGGTATTTATAGAAGAATTTGAATTCTCTAGAGAATTCAACAGTTGAGATTCATCCAACAAGGTCAAGATGAAGGGCTATGGTGGGTTGATAACTCACAAGCCCTCACATCTTCACATGTGGATGGTGAAGTGGCTAAGAGGAGATGAGGTGTAAGTGATGTGGAGAAGAAGTACATGATGTGGAGTAAGGACAAGTACCTTGCAAGTACATTGGGAGATGGGAAGAATTAGAATAAAAGTGAATTTTAAATTCACAATGAATCTGGATAAGACAAGGTTCTCAAAAGGTGGGAGTTTGTCACATGTGACTTGATGTGTCAAGGTTCTAGAAGATGCATGGAAAAGGGGATTCTGAGGAATAAAAAAAATTAAAAATTCCTTGGGGATGGAGAGATGACCGGTACTATTAGGTTTGACTAATCTAATTAGAGGATAATTAGGGTTAATGAGGATTAGAAGCCAACTTGCAAAGTTGGGGGATGACACATCATAATCAAGGATTAGGTATGTGCACATTCTTAATGAAGAGATTAGAAATGGATTAGGATTAGATGAAAATGACATGTGAGGAATTAAATAAATGTAACATTTATTTAATTTTATTTGAAAGGAGGATTAAAAGAGTAAAGTATTTAATTATTAATTAAATACCTTAGGGATTTGACAGAATTAAGGGTATTAATTAAATAATAGTAATATTACTTAATTAACTTGGATAAGAGGATGTTTAGATGAAAAGTGATAAATTTGGATAAATTAAGTGTCCAAATTTGGATGTCTACACCTCCAAAATCCAAAACTCCCAAGGAAATTAAATTATTTTTTAGTTCAAACACATGTCTTACCTCTGTTAATGTCCTCACAATACCATCAAACATTTTAATCTTAATGCTTCCAATCCCAGCAGTCTTACAAGAAACATTATTTCCCATAAGAACAACACCGCCATCCATAGCTCAAGGAAAGAAGAAAACCAACTCTTATGTGGACACATGTGATTAGAAGCACCATAATCTAATAACCATTTCTCATGATACTGTAAGGAGTTACAAATAGATAAAACTTCATCAACCGTACCTGAACTTGTCTTAACTAGATTTGCTTCTTTTTTGGAGTCATCATTGTCTTCTTTCCTCTCTCAATAATCTTTCTTCAGATGCCCTGATTTATTGCAATACCAAAATTTTCCCTTACCCTTTTTCCTTTTGACTTAGATCTAGATGTACCTTTTAAATCTCCCCCCCCCTTTTTTTTTTTGGATCAACCTCTAATCACCATTGCCTCTGATGTGGAGGTTTCTATCTTAGATTTCCTCCACACCTCTTTAGACAACAAAGCTCCCACAATATAATCAAATTCAAGGGTGTTAGTTGTTCTAAAGCCAATAGAAGTGACTAAGTGATTCTAGGATTCGGGCAATGAGCATAATAATGTAACTGCCTTGTCTTCATCTTTGACTTTTACACCCATACTAGATAATTGACATATAAGAGTATTGAAAATATTTAAATGATCAACAATTTTTATACCTTCATTCGCAAACTATACAATTGCCTCTTCAAGTAGATCTGATTTGTCAAGGACCTTGTCATGTAAAGACTCTCCATTTTACTCCATAAGCCTGCTGCCATACCCTCTCCAACAATATTAAAAAGAACATCATTTGCTAAACACAACCGAATTGTGCTCAGAGCTCTTGTAGATCAAGATCCTCCCAATCTTCATTAGTCATATTTGCAAATTTCTTTAACTTTCCAACCAACGCTTTGTGCAATCCTTGTTGCACTAACAAATCACACATCTTGAGCTTCCATAGCTCAAAATTATTCTTCCCATTGAATTTCTCCACCTCAAACCTTGCATTTGAAACCTTTTCCATTTGATGCTACAAAACAAACACTAAATCCTAACACAAGCACTACAAAATAATTGCTCTAATACCACTTGTGTAAATGGAAATGTAAAACCCAAAAAACTAATAATATTGCAGCACAAATTAGTTGCAAAGAATTGATGAAGAAACTAAAATGGAATACCAAAATAATAAACAAGACACATATTTATGTGGTAAAACCTTGACAATATGCCAAAGAAACATCCACGAGGAAAATTATCAGTATTCTTATTACTCAAAGAAATCAATCACAACTTTCACACAATTGTTGCTCTTGAATTACAATTCATTACAATATATGATTTAGCCTTCAAGGTAGCAAGATATAAATAATATCTTTAAATTGTATTGAACATAGAAAAATCTACCTTTGTTTTTATTGTTTTGTTTCATTTTCTTTTTATTGTTTAAAATATTTATCTTTTTCAAAGATAATATTTTCCTTCCTTTATCTCCTTTATCTTTTCCAAAGATAAAACTCTGCTTTATTTCTATTTTTTGTTGTCATAATCCAACACTTAGGGGGGGAGAAAAACATAGTGTAAAATTTTCAAGGGTGACAATCTATGATGCTACAATGTCAAATTGTCAAGGGTGATAATTTATGATGCTACACAACTAAGTTATCACATCAAAAGAAATGTCAATGAATTTCTTCCCAAATGTCAATCTAAAATACTGGACACAAACCTTGAACATCTTTCAAGACCATTTGTCTTTAGTTACAACATACCACATTCACAAGCTATAGCTTATTTTGTTATTTCAAGTGCCAAGTGGAGATGACATTAAGAGAAAAAGATTCATTTGCTTTCTACACATTCAACCTATCACCCAAAAATCTCTTCCTCAACTGAATCTAAACGACACTCCTACTTAGAGAGGATTCCAAATATCAATAGTAAAAACCTTCTAGGAAAGTATTCATTAGTTGTTTATAAGTAGATGAAAATTTTTAGGCAAGGATGACAATCTCTTGATTTTATATCATCAACCTACAAAGACACATGTATGAGGACCAATAAAGAAGTCCCCCATACACTTGTTTATTCAACCTATTTAAATCATTAATCCCCAGTATAATTCATACGATAATGACACCAAACTAAATATTTTATCCTACATCGCTTAGTTCTAAGAAAATATTTACATACATGCAATAAATGTAACTAAATACACAATATTTTCCAACCTAACTACCTCCATATAGGTACATACATAGCAAAAAGATGCAAAGTAGAATAAGCCTTTGAATCTTCTCATTGTCTATAAAAGGGAGGCAGATTATATCTGCAAATTCCACTCAAGCAACTCAAAATCTACATTAGAGTTCAAAATAAGAAACAATCAAGTAAGGCACCTGGGCAATGTATAACACGTAGGAACCAATCACAAAAGAGGAAGTGCTTTCTTTATAGTCATATTTTCAAGTAAATGTTGCCTCTGAGTAAATAAATGGATGAGCCTAATAACCAGAGTTGTCACTATGAGCAACTCATAGGGGCATGACCATAATTTTACACAAAATCTATTGCTTACTCTATGTTACAGTGAAATTGATAACGGAAATCACAAATTCAAACTTTTAAATTGAACGAAACATACTTTGCCTAGGAAGGAAATTCTAACTTCCTCGTTACACAATCTTGTTTCAATGGTAGAGTGTAAGTTGCACCTGTGTGTATTGAGATGGAGAATTTCTCGCTGACATGCCAAAAATGGATGAATATGTTTACATTTAAATGTATTTTTTCCTACTCGTCAGCCAAATGATGAAGTAGATATGGTTTGAAATGGTAACTATGTTGGCTTGATTTGTTGTTGAACATAATTACACCTGTTAAAAAATAATTGTTAAATGGTTGAGGATAAACAAAAGCTCTAGATAAGTTTGGTAATACACGTTGCTATGTAAGTAGATGATTATGCCAAATTGCTTTTATTCTGGTAGTTATTGATATGGATGCAAGTGTAGGGGTTTTTGCTCTTAAAAATATATTTTTAGAAAAATTAAACTGGTAATGACTGATGACTGTGATTTATAATTAGAAATCATGATTTAAAGTTATGTTCTTATGTACACTCATGTATGTTGGATTGTAGACATCTCTCGACATAATTATGTTCCATTTGGGAGGTGTTTTGTAATTAGAGGAAAGAGGAGGAGGGGTGTGATATTGTAGATGAACAAATAACACTTCTAGGTTAATTAAACAAACATTGAGATAGATAATTTTGATAAATGTAAAAAGTTAGATTTAAAGGTTAGAGTTATTTAGTTTCAAAATTGATGATGGAAGAATAATATTGATAATATTTTGAATTGGTTTGTTGCTTCTAAAAAAATAATGGTCTTTGATTTAATGAATGTGTCAAAATCTAAAATTATCATAGAAAATGATAAAGGTTAGCCTCAATTGTTGCAAACCTAATTTGACAAGCAAAATTGATCTATCACATGGAAATAAAATGATAAAATGTGTGCTTGAAGAACAACCCATCTTTGCTTTCCTAGTATCTAAATCTATAAAGGTGGTGTCTAGTGACATTAATTAAGAGTTTTCCTTAATATGTGAATGTATTCTCCTAGGTCAAACCCCTCAATAGGTCAAATTAACAGTTGTGAGAAATATCAAAGATAAAATAAAGAAACATGCAAATGGTTTATGTGATGATGATGTGGATCTAATTCTTTATTATATTTTAGAAATCAAAGTATGCTCTAACAATTCTTCTTGATGTCCTATATTTTTAGATGATGAGTTAATTGCACATTGAATATTTTTAAATATCATGGCATAACAAGTCATTCAAACATGTGTCAAATTAACTCATGGTAGCTAGTAGAAAAGGGTGAGAAATTTAGAATTTAAATTTAAACATTTGGGGTTATTCTTCGTGCTTCATGATTGAACACAATCAATCTTGAGTAACATGAAAATGAATGAAAGGGATAAGGTGATAATCTTGAGTTTAGGAGAGAATATACAAAAGTAGGTGCAAATAAGGGTGAAATCAAAATAGGTAGAGGGTGAATGTATAGAAATTGGTACAAATAGGGTTGAAACATATATGGATAGGAATTGGGTAATGAGACAAGCTTAATGGAGAGTATGTCACTATTGACATGTTATTACATTGAGGCATTCCACTAAGATAGACACAAAACTAAATGGGAAATGGCATGGGTATGCTAATTTCACCATTGCATTTTCCCCCCACTTTGATGTGTGTGTAAATCTAATATGAGAATGCATTATCAAAGCATGTAGAAATTCTCATCCAACATAAAAAGTAAATTATTTGGACAATCATAAAAGGATGATGATATATATAAAGTAAAAGATCATTCTTGAATTCTTCTTCTACTCTCCTTGGTTTAAGCCCTCCATGAAACCCTACAAAACAAGAAGTATGCAATGAGTATTGTTTACCATGATCAAAATAAGCACAAAGTAGTTGCTTTAATTATTTATGAAAAGTGAAAAGAAAATGGAAGGTATTAAAAAATATGTATGCAAAAATACACCACACGATGTAGCCATACTATTACACCCCATTTCATAGTTATTGAGTTACTTTTACCTTCATGAGTGAAAGTGTTGATAAATGCAAATTGTGACTTTAATATGTCTAGTAGGCGAATGGAATACTAAAATATGCATTAAGATGTTATTTCTTTTCATGAATGATTATGTTTATATTGATGAAATGCAATGAATAATATGTATTGCAATGTGAATATTTTAATGCTTTGTCGATACAAATGTTTTATGATGCAAAGAGATTTAATGTGAATGGCTAACTAACTATGCAATGTATTAAGTTGGATGCAAGAACATATTCAAGCCCTCAAATACGCAAGGAGAAGTATCATTTAGGAGAGGGGCTTGGTTTGGTAACCCTTAATGAGCCTAACTAAGCTTTCACACACTCACCTCTAGTTTAGTAAAGTTGAGTCAATAGTTTAGGGAAATGGTAAGTTATCCTTAGCCTTGTTTGAGTATGATTTAGAAGACATTATGATCTTGTATGTGAATGTTTTGACTCAGGTTATGTGTTTGAGCCTCTTGTCTAATGTAAGTTCTTCATTATGTGTTTATATTTAATCGATGAAATATATACACCTCGTGTATATATGTTGATCGATGGGATTGTAAAAATATGTGTTTAATTGTTGAGGCCATGATATATATATGTGTGTGTGTATGTATTAATATGCACGTATGTATTGACGTAGAATACACATAATCATGCCATTGATAGCCAGAGGTGTCCATTATCTCAAACGACTGGAGGGCTTGGAACAGTTTCATTTTGGTTGAGGGCTCAAATGAAATGGCTGCCTTGTAAGCTAGGTACCCAAACTATTCTAAATCAAAGTCACCACATGCATCAAAGAAGAGTATTGATAGGTGCAGAGATAGAGAATGGTCCTCAAGAATGGAAAGAAAAGATGGTCACGGTCTAGGGGAAGTTCAAAGCACAATGGTGGTAATCTATCCAAGGAAGATCTATTTCATATGACACGAAGAATACCTTTAAGCACATGGAAAAATGATCAAGTTTGGTGGTTTTCAACAGACTCTTGGAGGATGAATGGCAAAAGGTGTAGAGGTTAACTTCCAAGCTATTCAATATGCAAACTACTTGGAAAATTGGTACCACAATCTAAATCACATGATGGAAAGCAATATTATGGTGCTCAAAAAATAATAAACACTCCACTAGGCATTTCACTTGAGCAATACTCAGGAAAATGATATACATGATACTATAGGCCTGTGCAAGAATATTCTTAGAAAATATGGATATGTAATGTCTGATTTGGGAGCCTATTCCTTTCTATTTATTGTTGGTGTGATCTCAGGAGGTCACAGAGGCCATAAGGATCCTCTTCTTTTCTCTCTGCTCATGAAAATTTATAATGATTCTTTTCATTAATGGAAAGGAGCTACCCCTATGGTAGTAATTTGCTTAATATATGTATATATATAATATACAAATATATTAAATGAATTAAATAGCATTGTAATGAAAGTGCATAATACATATAAAGCAACATATACATATAATGTATAAGTGTAGAAATAAAGGAATTGTGCACCATATAGAGGCAACACATATATCAAATAACAATTGCATAAGGGATTTAAATGTTGTGTAATGCAAACTTAGGCAGAGCTAGAATAAGGCACTTAGGAATAAAGCAAACCAATATGTGGTAAATCTACCAAAACTAAGTCAAAATATGAAGGCAAAGTGAATACTCAACATAAAGGAAACATTGACCTGGTCTTTTCCAAACTACAACCAGATGAATAGGGTGCAATACTTGTGTGGTGCCATGGTGAGAGATTAGTATACAATAGAAGTATGTTTTGTGCCTAGCTCTCTGCCAGCATATAAGGAAAATTAGAATGGGAGAGCTAGTCAAATGAGAAGCTGGCCAAAATGTGTCGACCTGTGGAAACAATAACATTGCATTTTTTAATGTTATTCTTTGTGGTGAAATTTGGTTGTGCATGTGTTTACTATGCAATGCTTTCAGTTGCCACCTTTTCTTCTTCTTGTTGAGTAGAACCTTTGGATTGAGAAGTGTCATCTTTGAAAACTTTTTTCTAGTCTACAATTGCTCACATTTATGTATAAATAGAGGTGCTTTCTCCCTCAAATGGGACACATTAGGCACTCTTGTTGAATTTTTTTTGAGATATCATTCTGCTGCATTCTGAGTTGATAGTATTTGGTGAGAGAGAGATCTAGCTTGAGTAGTTGAAAATGTTGAGAGCTTGACAAGAAAGGATAGAGGTTGGTGATAGGATGGAGTTGCAAGCTAATTTTGTGAGGATTGAGCTAGGAAGACGGATTTGTCAAATTGGAGCTTTTTAAACACGGGCGTGCTAATTTCTACTCCAATATGTATTTTATGTTTGAAAGGATTATATGATATCATACGTATTGCTTGGAAAGAAGTGAGTTGGAAGTGAATCTAGTTGTTAGTGAACCCCATTATTGGGTTATATGTGTATACTCCATATATTGATTTATGAGTGTATATGTTGTTATTGTGTACTATATTAGTTAAGATTTTATAGAAGTTGCTTAGATTGTGAAGACTATACCTATAAAATGTTGAAGTGATTTTTAATCTTAACCCTTCATTTTTCATTTGTCCTCCTATAAATAGGTCACTATTTGGAGACAAATGGATCCATCTTTTAAGAGCAAACTTATGTTGTTAAAATCACTTTCACTTGCACTCATATTTAGCACTTATTTAGCATCCTTTTAGCTTAATTTACTTGCATCATTAGCTTAAAGCATCCATTAATGGCTTTCATGATAACATAGGTGCATACATTTAACATATTTTGTAATTAGGGTTTTAATCTTTTAAAGCTTGCATACATTTAGAGTAGATTTGCATACACCCATATCGATCATCTTAGCATTCATCATGTTAATTTACCATTTAAATTATGTTTTATCACACATCTTTCATCACTTTTGTCAATTCTCTTCAATATAATCAATCGAAACAAGCTCATTATTCAAGGGATTAGGAAAGGGTCGCCCTTCTACATCAATGTGACACCACTCCCCCAATAGGATAAGTTTCAATGGATTAGAATAGGTGTTTTTGAAGCTTTCATGATTTAATATGTTAATTTTAATGGATTCTTAGTTTAGTTTATATTGGATTATCTTATTGAGACTGATATATAGTGGATTAAATATGCCTTCAATTCGTATGGATCAAGTGTAGTTAACCTATGTACTATGCCATTGGTCACGAAGACATTTACTTGATACAGTCACTCTTTGGAGGTTTCAACAGGAAGATCGAGGGACTTTCACCTGGATATGGACATGAAATCATTATAGGCCAATAGAGGAGATTTTTCTTGGAGTGAGTCATGATGGGTTGGTTATCTTGGAGGAGCATTCTCATTCCCCACTCTTGGTCTACTTGGAAACTTGGTATTTGAGAGGTATTTGGCCATTATATCTTTTAGATGTGTTATGTTTCATGCTTTGATTCTCATGGGATTGAGTTTGTTCATGGTGATTAATTATGGATACTGACTTGAGGATGGTTTAGCATGAGTTTATATGCTTTATCTTTCATAAATATGGATCTTGAGCTATGGATAGTTAGTTCTGGAGGATTCATTTTGATGGATATTATAGCATGGTTATCTCCTTGTGTATTTGAGTTTATGATATCATTCTTTGATGAGGATTGTTAGGAGATGGTTTATGGGATGATTTCCAGTATAAAGGATGGTTACTATGAGTTTTATCTTGTTGATTAGAGAGGCTTACATCCATGTTGGCATTATTACATTGATTCATATGTTGTACTTGATCCATGAGATTGGGTGTTATGGGTGTTATTGAGGCTTTTCATTTGGGGTTGTTTAGGAGATCAGACTTGACATGACAATACACTTTTGAGGTGTTGGTAGGAGGACATTATGGTTTATAGGTTTCACTCTTCATGGTTCCTTCCTTGGATGTTCATGTTCTTATGCTTTTGGGGAGTATGGTGACATGTCATGAGAGATTATGTAGCATCTTGAGTTGCATGTGTGGATCATTGTTATTGTTCTTGGTACTTCATGCTTTCATTTGCTTATCACACCTTGACATAGTGTTGATTGGTAGACTTGATATGCTTTGGAATTACCTATGCAATGGGAGTTCCTGGATATGTATGTACTTCATTGACAGGTTTGATATAGGGAGCTTGTGGTTGTAGTTTACAGGTTGCATATGTTCTTGGCATGAGTTTACTGATGTATTGATACCTTGGAGGTATGGATGGTTGGATGTATTAGCATGTGTTGTGGATGCTATTTTTTATCATGTGGGTTTTTTAGTTGACAAAAACTTGGTTAGATCCTTTTTTATCACTTGGATTTGATGCTTGTGCTTGTGCATTGGTGCATCTTCACCTTGGCATGTTCCTTTTCTTCCATAGGTGGCATGTTGGAGGATGAGAGGAGTTCTTGCTTGAGATGGTGGTTGTAGGTATCTTGGTGGAGTATGAGAGCATGTTATAGATTCATGTGGTTTCATGTATGGCTCTGATGATGTATTTCATGTATTGATCCCTTATGCAATGTATACAACAAGTGGAAGAATGTTGGGATATGGTGTTGTACACCATTGCATTAAATGATTTATTACATTATTGTAATTAAATAATTATTTAGTTGTGATACACCTTGGTGGTGTTGTTAATTACACTAAGTAATTATTTGGGGACCCACTTAATGTTGTATCGTAACATTGTATTATTATTATTATTTGTGTGGGAGACATGTGATAATAATTTAATATTGGGGAAATATTAAATAATGTGATGTCTTAGTACCCAATATTAAATAAGGGGTTAGTGGTTTTATATTCACATGGTTTTGTGGTACATGGTTTCAACTTACCACTAGTTGTATTATGTGTGAGCTTGTGTCTATAAAAGCAAACACATGTGTAGTGGTTTAGGTTGGCCGAGTGGTTTGGCTATCATTATTGAGTCTTCTTGTGGAGTGCATTTGTGAAGCATGACATGGGATGTGTGGATTCATGCTTGGACACATGGGAATGCATTGGAGGACTTGATGCTTTATAAGTATTCATTGTAACTCTTGTATTTTCTTCATGGTTGATTAATATGATGGAGTACGAATGCTTTTGGAGGTTGGGTTTTTCCCTCTTGAGGGTTTTCCTCAGGTATATGTTGTGTCATCTTTGATGGGTATGTTGTCTATTCTCTTGCATGTGGATTCTGATCATTTATTTGCATTGTTATCTCTTTTGGGGTATGTGGAAATTATCATTAGATGGCTACAAGTTTCCTTACAAAGAGGATGTGATGTTAGTTGAAATAGACTAAAAAACAAAGGGAAAAACCTCTAGAAATGTGCATACACTTGCAAAAAGGAAGAGGTATGTATCCACCAATTCTAATTCAGACTCAAAAGATGCATTTGTTGCCAAGAAAACCCCAAATAGTCCTACTCAAGATTATGATTGTACAAGGGGTGGTAATGAATAGGTTTTGGAAACAAAGGAAATGTTTATAGAGGATAGAAATGTCAGGAAAGAGCTTTAGGAAGCTCTAGATAGAATTAAACAATTGGAGGAACTAGTGCAAGGTTATGAGAAAAGGGACAAAGAGAGAGACACAAATACAAGAATAGGAAGAGAAGTTGTAGACTTATGGCCATGGTGCAAAGTTGGACCTATTGGCACAATTGGTCATGACCAAAATAGGGGATGGAGAACTTACAGTAGCAAATCAGAAACCTCCTACCATAAAAACCTCAATTCACCACACAAATTTGTCTCTTGGTTATCAACTATGGAATTTATTGAAGAATTTTCATTGGAGAAAGAAAAGTGGAAAAAGGAAAAAGAAACTCTAATTGTAGAGCACACTAAAGTGTTGGAGGGGAAGGACACTGAATTGAGTAAAATGATAGTTAGAATGGAAGAAATAGCAGATAAGGCTGCTCAAATTGTCAAGTGTAGACCCCCATCCAAAACATATGCCCTATTTCTCCAAGAAAAATTCCTAAGTTTTCAATTTAACAGGCTGATTAGCAACAAACCAGTTTCTATGAGTGACAAGTTTAGATTTCTTCATGCTTTTGTTGATGTAACTCCTAATGAGAAAGACCAATTGTGTGAGTACTATTTGCACAATTATGTGGTTTTAGAGGATGCACAATGGAACCCCTTAATGTTTATAGTGGATTTGCAAGTAAGAGCTTTAGATTCCTATTTTAGGAATGATAAATTTAGAGGTGAACTCATGGTGGAGTATGCAAAAAGAGAAAAGTCAGTTGCACTACCAGTGAGGAAAGAATCCAAAGATCCTAATGAGATAATAGATGAGTGGTTACAACTCCTAAAACACAAGGATGCAGGAAGAAAAATTATGAAGGTAAGGGTACAAGACTATGAAAGAATGAAGACACTGGCAATTGGGTTAATTCAAAATTGTTATAAATATGTACAGGAAAGGTGGAACAATTTGAATCTAGAGTTGCAAAGGAAGGAACCTCATTTAGTACATAACTTCATATCTATACTTGAAAGAGTGAAAAGGTACATGTATATTGTTGTTTATCAAGCTACTAAATGGATACCGCTCACATTCCAACTGCCTATGCTCCTTTATCCAATTCCACATTGGATAGGAGATAGGATTAAGGAATGTGAGGAGGCTAAGAAAACCAAAATGAATAGACTTGTAGTTTACAAAGGGTTCTACCTGAAGCATATCAAGGGAGTAGATACTATCATGGACCTCTAAGAGATTACATTGCATTAAAATTTGAACCCCTAATGCATTTTGCTCGAGGGTAAGCATAAGGATAGTTAGGGGGAGTGATGAGTCTATTTAATACTCAATTTCCTGATGTTCTTATGCATGCTTTCAGACATTATTAGACAATCCTTTTAGACATATTCCTATGCTATGCTATCTTTTTTATACAATCTTGGACCTAAATTATAGTAATGGAAATATGGTTATGATATAGTAGCATTGCATGATTTATATGTGGATATGTGTGGAATGTAGTTGGAATTTTGTGTTTAATCATGGTAGTTAGCTTTGTGTATATGTTTTGTGGATTAACCTCTTGCAGCCTAAGAAGAAATTGTAGCTTGCAACAGTTGGAAGTTGTAACCCGTAGCCAAAGGGGGTCTTGGACAACGAAATAGGGGAAGTGCTAAAACAATCTAAATGCAATAAATACCATGCGGAGACACTTGATGTGTAATAACCCCATCCTAAATTATTACTTAATTAACATTATTGTAAATCACACATGAATATATTCCAAATTAAAAAGACATAACTAGTGGCTAAAGTCAATCATAGCTACACATGTTCATTTAAAATGAGTCAATGATTCATATATTCACTTCAAAAGTCAAATTACAATATTAGGTTTGACTTGGCTCCTAAGATCACAAAGTCATTACATTGTAAAATTTACATCAAATACATGAATATATTACATCAAGTTACATCTTAGACTAAAATAGTCTTATGAACAACTAAGGTTCTTCTTTGATGCTCACCTCCACTGGTGGAAAAGAACATGGTTGAAGCACTTTACTGCCCAACCATGAAGCTTACACTTCTCTATAATTCTTCCAACTTGAAGAATGCCCAACCTTTCACATAAGTTTTAGCAAGAGAATAATTTGCAAGGTGGTATCTTGTGCGTGCCCATACATCAACATGTAATTTCTATCTACAAGTTAGAAAAGAAAATGCAATATTTATGTTAGGAATGGAAAATAGTGATATCATAGAGTTCATACATACAAAATGAACTATATTACTTGGAAAAGCATATTAAATGTGTTGCAACAACAACAAATAATAGGTTATGGTAAAGCAAACCTATACTCTTTGAACTCCATTTTAGCATCCGTCCCAGAAGGTAACTTTCTATAATGCAATAGCTATCTACCCTCTAGCAACATCTACCCTGAGGTGCTCTAGTCTACTTAGGTATCACTATTTCGTTCAAGTATTAGAATATTCTTCTCACATATGTCTTTGAAAAGAAGAATCAAATTACTAATTTACTCTCTAAATAGAAATCAAATTTATGATTCAAATAGAGTAATTCAACAATTAGTCATATCATTCTTATGACTCACATTTACTTTTCATCATAAGCATTATCTATTTTAAAATCAACTAAGAACAAAAGAAGGTATGTCAGAAGTATGTGTATGTACATAGACGAAGTCTATGTGCATACACATATATGTGCCTACTTAAGTTTTTGATTTATGCATACATTTTGAAATAAACCAATAAATCATATTGCAATCATTAAATAATATTCCATTTGACGTTTCTTTTTTCAAAATAAAGAATCCAAAACAAGTCTATATTAACAATTCCACACATATTGTTGTTTCTTTTGCACTCTCACAAAATTGTGATACTCTAACATTGTTATTTACATATGAACATTCATCGTTTAAATAGAACCAGTACTGTTTCCTACTAAACAATTATATGACAAGTTGTTTCATAAGAACGTTCATAGTTTACAACTATTCAATGTTGTTCTAGCTAAATAGTTTAATGGACAAGACTGTTTTCAGCTACAAAGATAACTTTACAACAAAATAGTGTCGTTTACAATAGAATATTTATTGTTTACATCAATACAATGTTGTTTCAAACTAAACAATTACATATTATGACAAAATGTCATTTTTCAAGAGAACATTCACTGTTTGCAACTACTTATTGTTGTTTCAAGTTGTTTATATGCTAAATTATAACATTACAATTTAATGATCACTATTTAAACAGAGTAGGTTCTATCCACAATGAATAGAAAATGAACAATGTTGTTTTTCCAATAACAAATATTATCTACAGCTTCTCATTTGTTAATTTCAAGCAAGCCCAAAAGATCTCACTAGCAAATCAACTAGCCCAGATTCATACATGAAAGCAAAATTCCCAATATTCAAATCTTTAGACACTTTCATTATTGAAATTCAAAGTGCAATTTTTTATAAATAAAATGAATCTAAGATTAGCATGCTTATCGATGTAAAACTTGAACAAGTATTCAGTCAAAAGATAGACATAAAAGTTTCAGGTTCTAAGCATAAATCATGCCCTTTCAAGTTACAAACAAACATTCATATGTCACTTTGGAATATGACCATTCATATAGGTTTGGTACATTTGTTTCTTAGCAAAAAATCCATGTATGGATATGACCTTAAAGGCATGTTGGTTTCACACCACTCATATCAACATGCATACTCATATCAATCATAGTTACAAGGAAACAACCCTGCGATCATATAGATCGAACCCTACTTGGGTTTATTGAATTTTAACTAAGATTTCACCACCATTCCCACTGAAGCATGGCAACATTATAGCACAAATAATATGGTCTCAAGCATTTGTTTAAGCTGCTCAGTATCGGCCAAGCCAATAAGAGAATATGATACATATGAAAATAAGACACAGGGTATGATACCCTTTCCACGAGATCGATAGTCGATCCTCTATAAATCAAGCAAACATAGATACACAGTTGAATCATAATGAAATTATGATTAGCCATCAAATGGCTAGCACTAAATTTTGAAGTTAAGGAACAATCACATCTCAATAATTCTAAGCCTCAACCTAGCTCTGTGAGCTAGTCGATAAGGCTGAGTTTTCTTCTAAGGATATCAATTTACCTGATAAATCAAGCTTTTGTGAAACTTGCCTCTAATTTTTCCCACTTTCATGAGCTTTTCTCTGCCTTTTTTCTTTTGATCCAAACAACTTCATTCGCTGTGCTTTTCGCCAGGGTTATGAATTCAAAAAATGGAAACAACAATATCTTTTTTTTGCATGTTACTGGGCATTGGCATTATTGCCCTACCGTCGACCACTACCTTGTTTGAATATTGCCATTAAACTTGTGGAAAACCACGTCCTTCGTGGGATGCCTTCATGATCTTTATTCAATTTCAAATAGTCCAATTTGGAATATTATCAATTATCGAATTCAATTTCAATAAGAATATGAATATGTATATGTATATGTATATATATATATGTATATGTATGTATGTATGTATTTATATGACTTCATTCATATTTACTATGTTCGTTCTTCATTTTGTATGTATATATATATGTATGTATTCACATTTATTTACATGCATGTATATATATTTATATATATATTCATGTGTATATTATTTGTTTGAAGGAGCTTATAAGTTCCATATGCTATCATTTAATTAAATAAGGAACTTTAATTTCATCTCAAGCATCCATATATATACAAACTAAAAGGAAATTCTTTTTAATTAATTTCACATAACAAAATTCTTATCTTTTTTAATCATTCTTTAAAATACATACTTTCATTTTTTTCAAAACATAGAGTTTAAGTAGACAATTTAATCTACAAGCCATTCATTTTCAATCATTGAAACAATTAAAGTCATGAAATTATGTTCTTCAATAAATGCAAAATAGTTCAAATGCAGGTCATCATGCCATCTATGGTGTGTGCACCCAGATTCCAACTAGCTTGTTGTTCGATCTGGCTAAACAATCCTACTTCAACCGTGTTCTTGTCCTTCAACCTGTCACCTTGCAATTGCACACATTTGCACTTGCAAATTTATCAGTAACATTCAATTGTTGATAACATATAAGATAATTTCAAAAGTTCACATAGTCAACATCAATCAACTTCTTTTAATGTATTTTCAAAATTTCCAAAATTTCCATTTAATATATATTGAATTTCTTCAATAATTCAATTTACCATATTATAATAAATAAGCAATAAAACTAGGTTATGACATGATGGAGTTAGTCATGCATCATTATGACAGTTAATAAAGTGTTGAAGAAGAATAATTCTTCTATTGATGAAATTTTAGATAACTGATTATGTGTTCCACATACATATTTATTTTGCAGAGTTTTAATTCTATTTGAACTCTTGTTTCTTTTTAGTTGCAGTTTGAATAATTCAATCTTAATTACATACTTTGATATCTAGGGAGTTGTAGTTAGTGATTTAGTTAAGAGTTGTTTTTAGAATAAACTCCCCCATGCTTGTATATAGCCGATGGTTGAGTCTTTAGATAGTTAGTTGGTTAAATTTATACCAGTGGATTTTGTTATCAGTTACTTTAGTTTTCAATTGTCATCTATAGACATGTTGATTGTTTGGAAATAATTTTCTTGAATACAATCTTTGAGCAAGATTTTACATGATCTCTTGAATGCATAATGAATGAAGTTCAAGTTCATATGATTGTGTAGAATCTAAAGATTTAGATTTGGTTTTAGTTAAGTGAAGACAACCACTTGAGTGGGCCACTCAAGATGACTATTCTTCACTACATTTATAATTGTTTTATTTATGTTTAGCAATTATTTATGTTAATAATTACTTTATAAATTACATATAAGTTAAAATAGATTCTCATATTGTAATTATCAGTTATGATTGTTTATGTACGTGAATGCATTCAATTGAATTGTAGTACTTCAGAGGATAGATTAGGTTCAATTATCAGTTATTAGTTTGTTTATGTAATTATCTGTTAGCAACAATTCAACTACAAATTATGACGTAGGCACCCGTAGCTATTAGCACTAGTTTAGTTCATTCACTATTATATGTTTCTGTGATTTTTCAAGCAAGCAAAATAACTTTAATAGAGTAACCTATGTAACTTCAATTCGTTGAAGGCATATATAGTGCTAGAACCATCACAAGTTTACAAGCCCTGACTGACAATTTAATAAAGTCTTTACCATGTTGAGTGGACTGTTCAGCTAGTCATTTCTTTGAATTGTGTTGTTTCCACCAAGTTTATAAAAACATTAGTTTAGACTCTACAGTGGAGAGATGTTACTAAAGGACTACAATATGTCTTATTCTCTCTCCTAATGTTCCTAATGATGTATTTGCTGTTGAAAGGAAGTTTTATCCTCAATAAGTCGCTCAAGTGTTTCTAGTTTAGGAAGCTACATTGAAGTCTATCCAAGAGAATGCTCTACATTCCTCCACTGTTGGTGCTTTGGTCTGGTGCTTTGGTCTTGTGCTTTGGTATTCAATGTCAATGTCTTGTGGATGTTGTACACCTAAATTTTCAAGTCACATGTGTTGTCGAGGAGGGTTCTATGAATTGCAAAAGGTTAGTAGTGTTGATGGTTGTCTGAACTGGTCCAGGAAATGCTCTGCCTTTCTTTATAGTGTTGTCTCTACTCCTACGATTTGGTGAATGTTCTCTCAACGTTCATGTAGTGTCTCAATTCTAATCTCATGTGTTGAAGTGGTCCATAAGCTAATATGCTAATGTTATGTCTCATGTCTATGCATTATGTGTTGGGTGATCCCACAATACTGGTTTACAATTTTTGGCCAAACTAGACACTGAACTAATTTTTTCTAACTAAATCTTCACTTTTGATCACCTATAGCGGCTAAACCATGAGGAATTTGAAGATAATGCAAACTAGTGATTTGTGAAATTTTGTTTGTAGATTCTAAATAATTTTTTTCAATTTTTTTGGAATCAGATTGCATTTTTTTTTCCATCTCCTTCAAAAACTAGTTTTTTTTTTCAGTAAACACCATTTTTAAGGAGTGATGCTCACCGTATACAACATACCTTTTTTCCATGAAGGATAAAATTCTTTTTTTTTTTGAATTTAGATTTGTAACTACGATATCTAGCACTTTCATTTGGTTTCATAGTGTTTTATTGAATACTTTTTCCTTAATTAAGTTTTGAAGTCAAACCAATTACAATTTAGACATAGGCGGACTATATACAACATAACTTTTTTTGTATGTATTGAAATTCAATTTATTTATTTTGGATCAAGGACTTCAATATCTAGTGCACTGATATTTTTCAAATTTTTTTTGATGATTTGCTATTTTTCCACATATGTAGAACAAAGAGCTTGATTTTTAGTGAAAAACCTACATTCAAAAGAAATAAAAAATAAATATAATAATAAAATTAAAATTATTTGAAATTATACTTTTGGGGAAGCCTATAATAAGGACTACATACTTACAAAAACTAAATTTTAAATGAATTCATTTGATCCCCCAAAATGTAAATCAAAAGTGGTTTTTTATCAACATTTTGATAGGTGTAAAGGAGACTCTATTATAGGTATGGTTTAAAAATAGCAGGGTTCTATCCAAGGGGGTTTGATCTAAGGTGGTTTAATCAAACCCTATTCAATTGGAATCCTTTAAATGGAACTTTTCAAGGCTTAAATCATTATATTTTCTAAAAATATGTGATTTCATTAAAAATCAGAATCTCCTGGAAATTGTAAACTAGTATTGTGGGATCACCCTACTTCTTGGATAAAGTATTATGTACCTATTTGATTTGTGGTGGCTATATATGGCTTCACACTATGAAATAAATGTATGAAGTTGTTGTTGGATGTCCAAGGAATATACCCATGTGATTCACACATTTCTAATTGGCCGCTTTGATACCACATTGCGTCTTGAGTTAGCTTTCTTGGTCTTTTTGTGGATATTTGGTTGACATGGCTTGTTCCTTTGCTTGGACCGTGTGCTTGGGGGCTACACCAGCAATGGAAGATGTGTTATGATAGATTTGGGTCATGACCTATCCTATTTAGGATCACATCAATTAAATTCAATTGAAAGAGTGTTTATGGGATGACTGTGCTTCAATGTCTCATCCACATGTTTCCTTGATGCTAGCTTGGGTTGATTTGTTCCTGTGTGTAAATCATTTTGGATCACAATGAAATAAGTGTTAAGATTATTTTTGGACCTCCCTATCCTCGGGATATGACCACATTATGCTTTGGTGGTCAACCAATTGAATTTGTTGTTTATTCTCTTCTTAGCCAACCTAATTGAAGAATTAAAGTGTTGTGGTGGATATAATGCAAGATCATTTTAGATGCAAAAAGAGGAGTGTAAGGAAAATTAGATGTGGAAATAATTCTCCTAACGTCAATACCTCAGAGAAGAATGTAGATATACTTTTAATTTTTCAATTATAGTTCAACTAAGATGCACTATGAAGTAATATAACAAAAATAGAGTATTTGACAATCACACATGAACACTAGATATACGGGAGAAAAACCCACCACACCAAGAGAAGTCACTTTTTATTATAGTAATAAAAATTACATACAAGTTAGACTTATCTTTCTAATGTCTGTTTACAATAGCATTCACCATGAACAATCTTCAAACAAAAACTTTCAAGTTACAGCCTTTTCAGATTAGAATACATTTACTGATCATACAACAATCTGTCGAATCAACCTTTGAACCAACCAACCCACACAACAGTTGATTGAACCAACATATCACAATCTACAATCACCGAGTATGTCCATGGTGTTCCCTGTCTGTTGAACTTCCTCACAGAACTATCACAACCGATTGTCTTCCAACTATTCAGATTCGGCTTCTCCTATTGGTCCACAGGACTCCACATAGGACAGTCAAACTGTCAATAGAATTCACACTATGTTGGTATCTCAGTGAGACACTAACAGTGTCTTGTCGATGCCACATAACCTTCATATCGATGTCGCCAAGAGTCACTGTTATCGCCAAGATATTCCATCGAGCTTCATGTGTCACACTGGATCATCAAACAGTCGGTGAGACCTATCACTTTTGCCAGGACCTCACACCGAGTCACCAAAGGTTATACCAAAGTCACAAGTCATATCGAGCTCCACAAAATAGTCAGCAAGACATACCGCTCGCCAAGAGGTTTCATCGAGCAACATTAGGTTACACCAAAAGCATACAACTATCAACAAGACCTATCACCATCGCCAAGACCTATGCCGAAGAACCCTCATCATCGGCAAGACTTACATCATTTGCCAGGACTTCTTCCCGAACCATTTGGGTTACCCCGATAGCCATCGGCTATTGACAAGACATCCATTAGTCTCTAAGAGATCTCCCCGAGATCCTTTGTGTTGCACTGAACACTGAACAGTCAGCAAGACTTAACACTCTCACCAAGATTTTTCCCCTATTGCTTTGAGTTACTTCGATGAACGTTTGCATGTGTCCCCGTTGGAATGACTTTAACTATTCGCTGGAACTTCTCACTGAGCCAACATAGGTTATCCCGAAGCCTGTAGTCGTCATGAGTCTCTCTGATCTACGATTGAATGGTTTGTCGGCCAAAGAACTCAACGTGATAAGAGATCATAGCGAATACACTATGTCACAGTGAAGACTCCAAAGAATAAACATTTGGAAAGACTTCTGCAAGGTCACAATGACCTATTCAAAATAGAATGTATCAAAGCTGCTAGTCGGCTAGAAATGATAGATGTCATACTGAATTTGCTCTAATAGAGGTGTCAGCCTGTGATGATTAAGGCACATATTTCCAATAATCTCCCACTTGACGAAGATCACATAGGGACCTCCAGAGCACAACAAAACTTTACTGAAAATCATGGGCACTAAGGCCCATAGAACTAGCACACCACCTGAACTTGTCTGTGCTCACTGGCTTCGTCAATGAATCTGCAACACTCTCCAGAGTATCAACCTTTTCCAAACTGACCTTTCCATCCTCCACCATATCTCATACAAAGTGGTACTGTACGTCTATATGTTTCATCCTGGCATGGAAAGTAGGGTTCTTTGCCAGACAAATTGCACTTTGACTGTTACAGAAAATAGTTATTTCCCCTGCATCAACCAATGTTAGAACAAAAATGTTTCAACCAAATTGCTTCTTTACAAGCATGAGTAGCTAACATGTATTCAACCTCCATAGTGGATAAAGCAACTACAGCCTACCACTTGCTCATCCAACTCACTGCACCACCATTCAACATGAAAATGTAACCACTGGTGGATCTCCTGCTGTCAATGTCCCCTGCTCAATCAGAATCTACATATCCACAAATGTTGAGAGTCCTTTGTGATTCAACCGAATTCCCATGGTAACACAGAAAAATCTGAAGTGCCCTTCAAATATTTGAAAACTCTTTTCACAGCATCCCAATGAGTTCTTCCTAGATTAGCCATAAATCACTAAGAACTCCCACTGCTTGGGAAATGTCAGGCCTTGTACAGACCATTGCATACATAATACTGCCTATTGCACTAGCACAGGGTACACTAGTCATGTCCTCCATCTCAGTAGGAGATTTTGGACAGTCCTTAATAGATAGCTTCATTCCCTGCAAGACTGAAACCACTAGCTGTTTGCAATCATTCATACAAAATCTCTCAAGAACAGTCCTGATATACTTACTCTGACTGAGCCATAGTTTTCTATTCTTCCTGTCCTTGGTTATCTCCATCCCTAGAATATACCTTGTAGCACCAAGATCCTTCATTTCAAACTTAGCAGACAACTGAGACTTAAGATCAGAAATCATTAGCTTACTATTGCTTATGAACAACATATCAACATAGAGAGCAATAACAAGTACTCGATCACTTTCAACTTTATAATATACACAGTGATCAAATTTTGATCTCACAAATCCCAAAGACAATACAAAAGTATCAAATTTTTGGTACCACATTCTAGGTGACTGCTTTAAACCATACAGAGACTTCTTTAATTTGCATACCAGTTTTTCTTTACTTTTCTCAACAAAGTACTCAGGCTGGGACATATAGATTTCTTCTTCAAGATCACCATGAAGAAATGTTGTCTTCACATCCATTTGTTCGATCTCTTAGTCATATGCTGCTGCAAGTGACAACAAAAATCTGATAGATGTCAGCTTTGCTATAGGAGAAAATATTTCCCCATAATCGATTCCCTCTACCTGGGAATAACCCTTTGCAACTAGTCTCGCCTTGTACTTTTCGACACTGCCATCCAGACCAATTTTCTTCTTAAATACCTATTTGCAGCCAATTACCTTTCTACCTTTAGGCAAGGGCACCAGACTCCAAGTTTCATTCTTTTCTAATAATGCCATCTCTTCATTCATGGCTTCCAACCAAGAGTCTGAATCAGGCATTTTAAATGCCTCCTTTACAGTCCTAGGCTCATTAGTGCTAGAAATTAAAGCATAGGCACAAGTAGAATCAATCAATGAGAACCCATACCTATCTAGTTGTTTTCTTTCATGGGTTGACCTCCTCACTTGCTAAGGCTGAGGCTGAGGCTGAGGTTCTTCTTCTTCTTCAGAACTATCCGAACTACTTGAGCTCTCCTTAGTTTCAGGTACATTTTGAATTTTCAATTCCTCTTTCTCTAGTGTAGGAGGAATTAATGCTACATCCTTATTGTTTTCTGACTGTCTCTGACTGCAGATCCAAAGTGGAAGGTTTCAGCTCACGAAAGATTACACTTCTGTTGTATACAACCTTCTCTGTATCAAGATTCCAAAGCTTGTATCCTTTTATGACAACACTATAGCCAATAAAAATACACTTGACAACCTTGTTCTCTAGTTTAGATCTTTTCACATCCGACACACGAGCATATGCCTCACAGCCAAAAACACGAACATGTCTAAGAGAGGGCTTCTTACCAGACCATGCTTCCAAAGGTGTTTTCTCAACAAGAGAAGAATTTGGAGAACGATTAATTATGTAACATGCAGTAGATACAACCTCAGCCCAGAACTTCTCCTCCAAGCCAACACTATTGAGCATACTTCGCTCTCTCTCCATCACTGTCCTATTGAACCTTTCTGCAACTCCATTCTATTGTGGAGTATAAGGTGTAGTCTTGTGTCTTTTAATTCCATGGTCTTTACAGTATCTTTCAAATTCATCGAAACAAAATTCACCGCCATTATCAGTCCTTAAGCATTTTATTTTTCTACTAGTCTGATTTTCAACAAGATTTTTAAATTCTTTAAACCGATTGAATACTTCTAATTTACTTTTTAGAAAATATACAAATGCTCTTCTTGAACAATCATCAATGAACGACACATATTATCTTGATTTAGACAAAGAAGGAACATCCACTGGGCCAAACACATCCGAATGAATATAATCTAGCAAACCAGAAGATTTATGAGGACTGGAATAAAATGAAACATGGTGCTGCTTTCCATATATACAGTGTTCACAAAATTTAAATTCAAGATTACAATCTTCAAGCCCCTCAACCAGGTTTTTATTCTTCAAGGTTTTTAAACCTTTTTCCCCTATGTGGCCTAACCTATGATGCCAAAGCATAGTGTTCTCTGCTGGAAGTTTTACTTCCATAGAGTTTACACAATTAGAGATATTTCCCTCTTTACCTCCACAAGCAGCTTTCAGTGACTTTCCAAAGACACTGTTACATTGAACATCATGTGCATCGAGCTTGTATAGGGTACCAATTCGAGCACCTCTAGCCAGCACCATTGAACCTCTAGTCATCTTGTAGCCATTTCCAAAGAACGTGACTTGTACTCCAATATCATTCAACATACTTACAAATAGTAAGTTTTGAGCTAGACCTGGTATATGCATTACATTATTGATTCCCTTTACTCTGCCATCGAGGAATTGTATTCTAACTCTTCTACAACCAACAATCTCTAAAGTTGAATCACTTGCCAAGTACACCTTTCCACCATTGTATTCTTCATACTTCGTGAACCATTCTCTATGAGATGTCATGTGGAAAGATGATCTAGAATCAATCAGCCAGACATCATTTGATGCCTGAGTAGCCAAGGCTATAATGAAGGCATCACCATCACTATGAGAAGAACCATTATCGGAAGAGCCCTTCTTCTTCTTTTTCTCCTCTTTACAATCCTTTCGGACATGATCAGGTTGCCCACAGTTCCAACACTTCACCTTGGACTTCTTGCCAGGAGACTTTGATCTCCCCTCTGATTTTGACTTGGACTTCTTGTCCTTCTTCTTTCCTTTATCTTTCGGTCTTCCTCTGACAACAAGAGCTTCCTTCGCCATCTCAGAAGATTTCCTTCTCATCTCTTCTAACAGCAAGGATGTAACAACATCTTCCATCTTGAAATTTGATGTTGTACTCCCAATAGCCATCACCAGATGATCCCACGAGTCTAGCAAAGAACACAACAATAGCATACATCGATCCTCTTCTTCAGTCTTCACACCAACAGATGTCAATTGAGCAATCATCATATTAAATGCGTTCAAATGATCAACAACAAACCCTCCTTCCTGCATTCTCAAAGAATACAACTTCTTCCTCAGGAACAATTTATTCACCAAGGACTTCCCGTGATAAATAGATGCCAGTCTCTTCCACAAAGAAGAGGCAGTCTTCTCCTCATGCACATTCAGAAGCACTGAGTCTGCCAAATAGAGCCTTATCAACCCTTAGATTTTCTATTTGCAAGGTCTTAATCTTCTTGCTTCATGCCTGTAGGTTTCACTCTAGCCACAACAATCCAAAGATCACGATCCACTAAAAGATCCTCCATCTTGAGTTTCCACAACTCAAAGTTATTGCCGTTGAACTTCTCTATTTCAAACTTTCCAGACGTGCTAGCCATCTCAACCTGTAATAAAAAATAACAGACTTTACAAGACTCCCACTAAACAAAATTGACTCAAAAGACCCAACATACCCACAAGGATAACACAATTGGCCAGGCTTTGATACCACTTGTAAGGAAAATTAGATGCGGAACACAATTCTCTTAACGTCAATACCTTAGAGAAGAATGTAGATATACTTTTAATTTTTCAATTACAGTTCAACTAAGATGCACTATGAAGTAATATAACAGAAACAGTGTATTTGACAATCACACATGAACACCAGATATACGTGGGAAAACCCTTATGGGAGAAAAACCCACCACACCAAGAGAAGTCACTTTGTATTACATGAGTAATAAAGATTACATACAAGTTTCAGACTTATCTTTCTGATGTCTGTTTATAGGAGCATTCACCATGAACAATCTTCGAACAAAAACTTTCAAGTTATAGCCTTTTCAGATTAGAATACATTTACTAATCATACAACAATCTATCGAATCAACCTTCGAACCAACCAACCCACACAACAGTTGATTGAACCAACCGATCACAATCTGCAATCACCGAGTATGTCCATGGTGTTCCCTGTCTGTCGAACTTCCTCACAGAATCGTCACAACCGATTGTCTTCCAATTGTTCAGATTCAGCTTCTCCTATTGGTCCACGAGACTCCACATAGGACGGTCAAACTGTCAACAAAATTCACATTGTGTTGGCATCTCGGTGAGACACTAACAGTGTCTCGCCGATGCCACATAACCTTCATATCGATGTCACTAAGAGTCATTGTTATTGCCAAGACATTCCATCGAGCTTCATGTGTCACACCGGATCATCAAATAGTTGGAAAGACCTATCACTTTTTCCAGGACCTCACGTCGAGTCACCAAAGGTTATACTAAAGTCACAAGTCATATCAAGCTCCACAGAATAGTCGGCAAGACATACCACTTGCCAAGAGGTTTCATTGAGCAACATTAGGTTACACCGAAAGCATACAACTATCGGCAAGACCTATCACCATCGCCAAGACCTATGCCGAAGAACCCTCATCATCGGCGAGACTTACGTCGTTCACCAAGACTTCTTCTCGAACCATTTGGGTTACCCCGATAGCCATTGGCTATCGGCAAGACATCCATCAGTCGCTAAGAGATCTCCCTGAGATCCTTTGTGTTGCACTGAACACCGAACGGTCGGAAAGACTTAACACTCTCACCAAGACCTTTCCTCGATCGCTTTGAGTTACTCCAATGAACGTTTGGATGTGTCCCCGTCGGCGTGACTTTAAATATTTGCTGGGACTTCTCACCGAGCCAACATAGGTTATCTTGAAGCCTGTAGTCATCATGAGTCTCCTTGATCTACAATTAAATAGCCTGTCGGCCAAAGAACTCCATGTGATAAGAGATCATAGAAAATACACTATGTCACAGTGAAGGCTCCAAAGAATAAGCGTTCGGCAAGACTTTTGCAACGTCACAATGACCTGTTCAAAACATAATGTATCAAAGCTGCTAGTTGGCCAGACATGATAAATGTCATATCGACTTTTCTCTAACAGAGGTTTCAACCTGTGATGATTGAGGCACATATTTCAAACAAGGAGAAGCGTGCAAGTGTGAAGAAGTGTGTGTGAAAATTATATTGAATATCTAGTAGAGACAATGCTAAAGGTTGTGAAAGGAAAGATCAATTATGTTGTAACGCCTTAGTCAACAAAGTGTTGTGTTGGAAAATTATTTTAATTCTCTTTAAATTATATTGTATCCCACTTTGAGATAGTGAGTCTCATTAGGTCCTTGTATCTTCCTCCTAAAGTCATGTTTTCTTCAATTCAACAAGTCCTTTGTATCTTGCTTTAAGGAAGTGGGCCTTTCTACAAGTCATTTTGACAGTGAGCCTTATATTGTGAGTTAACTCTCACAGTGGTTTTTCCCTCATTAGGTTTTCCACATAAATTGTGTTCTCCTTGTGCATGTGTGTTCTCTATCTCCTCTTTGTTGTTGATTTGATTATTGCTATATATTTTATTGGTAAAGTTTTCTAAAGTTGATAAAAGGTTTAAATTGCTATATTCTATTTTGCTTAAGGTTCTTTCTTCATCTGCTAAAGGAGTTTGAGTTGTGCTAAAAGTTTTAAGTTTCAAAAGAGGTTAATTTTTTGTGTAGATTGATTCACCCCCCTCTTAGTCTCCAATAGTGTTCAATAATCAGTATTAGAGCCAAGTTCCTTTGTATAAGCTTAACAACTTGAGGCAAAGATTTGAGGTGGCACATGATGGTTCATACAAGGGTCCTAGGTTTGATGGGACTAATTACTCCTTTTGGAAATTGAGAATGGAAGGATAACTAAACTCTCTTGGGTTTGGGGTGTGACAATCAGTCAAAAGTGGTTATACTGCTCCAACTAGTCCTCTTATAGATCCAACTGAAATTAGACTATATGAATGCAATGCCAAAGCGAAGAATGTTATCTTGTGTGGGTTGGTTGATTTAGAAAATTTGAAGGTAATGAATTGTAGTTTTACCAAAGATTCTTGGGAAGAGCTTAGCAGTATCTATGAAGGAGACACTAAAGTGAAGCAAGCTAAGAAGCAGATCTTCAAAATTAGATTTGAGACTTTAAAGATGACTGAAGATCAAGACATTACAAGTTATATGCTCCATGTACATGAAATTGTCTCTGGCATCTTCAAACTTGGTAGAGAAGTGAAAGAAAGTGAAATTGTAAAGAAGGTTTTGAGATCTATCCCAAACTCTTATAGTCATAAAGTGTCAATCATTGAAGAATCTAAAGGCTTGGATCAATATTCAATTGATGAAATGTTTGGTACTCTTACCACCTTTGAGATGAGAGAGTTTGGTTAAGATGTTTCGAAGAAAGAAGCTACTTTCAAAGTTAACAAAAAGATTGAAGATGAAATTGTTGATCAAATTGATGAACTTGATGAAGTTGAAGCAAAAAATTTCAAAAGATTGAAGAGAGGCATTGGAAAATACAAAGGTAAGTTACCATTCAACTGCTTCAATCGTGGAAGAGTTGGTCATTTTGCATCTAGACGTTCCTATAAAAAAATTGTTGATGATAACAAAAGAGAGAAAATCAAAAGAGAATTCTATTCTAAGGAGAGTAGTTGTTCCTCTGAAGATGAAGATAATGATGAAAAAGATGAAAATATATTTATGGCTTTGGAAGGAAAAAAGAACAATATTGGAGAATGAAAAAGGCCCAATACCTTGCAAAATAGTAAGGTTAATGAAAGATCTATGGTAGTATGGACTTATTTTTCATGCAAAGGAAGAGGAAAATGCTTGGGTGATTGATAGTGGGTGTTCTCATCACATGATTGGTGATAGAAGTAATTTCACCAGTCTCAAGAAGGTCAATGGTGGAGCCGTTAAGTTTGGTATGATAAGTCAACACAAATCTATGGAAAAGGTGATATAACAATTGATGGAAAGAACATAAATGAAGATTTATTTTATGTCAAAGTCTTGAAACATAATCTCTTGAGTGTCAGTAAAATGTGCAACAAAGGATACAATCAATTTTCATGCTAATGGATGTGAGATCGGAAAGGGAGGTTTCAGAAGGCTTGTTGTTGAAGGAACAAGGACAAATGGTAATGTCTATAATTTAAAGGAGGCTAATGGAAGAATATGCTTATTGGCTCAATCTAGAGAATGTTGGTTGTGGCAAAAAAGAATGAGGCACATCAAATTTGACAATATGATGAAGATCATTTCCTCTCATGAAGTGAGATATTTTCCTAGGATAACCAAGCCTACAAACACTTTGTATAAAGAATGTCAAATGGGAAAGAAAACAAATACTAGCTTCAAAAGAGGAGTCCTCTATTTCAATACCATTGGAGTTGATTAACACTGATCTATGTGAACCTACAAGGATAAGAAATCAACAAGGTGAAAGGTACTTTATGTTACTTATAGTCATTTATACTAGAATGACTTGGGTTACATTCTTAAGAGATAAATTAGAATCCTTTGATAAATTTAAGATTTTTAAAGAAAATTTGAGAATGAAATGGATGTTAGGATCAAATGTTTAAGGTAAGACAGGGGAGGTAAATTCACTTCCTATGAATTTGAAAAGTTTTGTGAAGATCATGGTATTAGGAGACATTTGTTTTCTCCTAGAACCCCTTAACAGAATGGGGTAGTTAAAAGAAAAATTAGAACAATGCAAGAAATGGCTAGGAAAATGATGAAAGATGTTGACCTACTAGATATGTATTGGAAGGAAGTAGTACATACTACTATCTATTTACTTAACATAGTGCAACTAAGGGTCAAAAATAATAAGACCCATTATGAGTTGTCGTATGGAAGACCTCCCATTGTTAGATATTTCAAAATCTTTGGCAATAGATGCTATATCAAAAGAGATGAAGGAGACCTTGTAAAGTTTGATTCAAGGTGTGACAAAGGGATTTTCCTGGTTACTCAACTAGGAGCAAGGCATACAGAGGCTACAACAAGAGATTGTGAAAGATGTTTGAAAGTACAAATGTCAAGGTTGATAAAGACTTGTGTCAGAACTCACATGAACCTAAGGTTTTTGGATCTGACATACTTCCCTGGATTGAAGAAGAAGAAGAAGAAATAGAAGAGAAAGAAGAGGAACCAAAACCAATGAAGACTCTCCAGACTCCAAAATATGTGTAAAAGAACCACTCTCCAAATCAGACCATTGGAGACAAAAATGAAGGTGTGCTAACAAGAAGAAATTTTGCAAGATAAAATGAGCAAAGTGAATTTGTTCTTTTTTGTCAAAAGTGGAGCCCAATAAATTTACTGATGCTAGCAAAGATGAAAATTGGATAAAAGCAATGGAGGAAGAATTGAATCAAATAGAGAAAAATAAGACTTAGGAATTAGTTCCCAGACCTACTGATAAGAATGTGATAGGAACAAAGTGGGTATTCTAGAACAAGTTAAATGAAGATAGTGAGGTGGTAAGGAACAAAGCCAGATTGGTTTGTAAGGGCTATTCACAAGTTGGAGGTATTTATTTTGAGGAAACCTTTGCTCGTGTGGCCAAACTAGAGGCAATATGAATGTTTCTTGCTCTTGCTGCTCATAAGAACTTCAAGGTATATCAAACGGATGTCAAGTCAACCTTCCTTAATGGTGGTCTAGAAGAAGAGGTATGCATTGAGAAATCATATGGTTTTTAGTTATTAGAGGATTTGGACATGGTTTTCAAACTCAAGAAAGCTCTATATGGTCTCAAGCAAGCTCCTAGAGCTCAGTATGCTAGATTGGATAAGTACCTACTTTAACAAGGATTCAAGAAAGGTAATTGTTGATGGTGTTTTCTGCACAACAACTCAGACAGAAAATGATATTCTAGCTCTCTTGAAAGACAATCTTCAACAATAAATTACTGAAAATCACCCCAAGGTCTCTCGGGTGTCAGGTCTTAACAATGCATAAACAACTCAAATAATATGTGAAAATGCTGGTAATCACAAGACGCCTTACAAATGAACAATGTTGGAAGTGAATTTTCGTCAGATGCAACAATATGGTGATGCTTTCAATCCTAAAACTAACCCAGATTCAAAATAAACAACAAAAGAGATAAGGTTTCAGAGAGATTCTATTTATTCTAACTCCTAAGATCAATCACAATAATGATGAAAGCTGCAAATGGACAGATCCCTAACAAAACCGATCCCTGCTTAATCAAGGACAAACCTGCAACTATGCAGAAATGGTGCAATCTTTTGGGGAAATCCAAAGATTTTCAGACTTTGAACATTCATTCACATACCCAACTGCTGGCACAATGTAAAAAAGCATTCACAGTTGAACTTAGCATAGACGTGAGGCCTAGACTAACTTTACACAACAATCTACAATCAACAAATTGCTAAAAGTATGGACCAGAAATCAATCAACATTATTAACATTTCACCATCATTGTAAAAGAGCTAAAATCTAACATCTAACATCTAATATTTGAGAATCAAGAACAAGAAACCATAAAAACTATTGAAAACAAATACAAAGTTTTCCAAATCAACAATCCAATTGCATTAATTCTCCAGCATTACATAACAATTTCAAGTCTCTCATCTCCTACAACTAATTCTGAAAACTACTTGCCAATTCTGGCCTTCTAACTTAGCAAAATTCTAGCCTAGTCAAACTCCTGAAAAAATCCCCCCTTACAAATGAGGCACAAATTCCATTTATAGAAAACCTCAAACATGTCGGCCCAATTGGATTTTACAATAATAACTAGCCTCAAAACAGGTCGGCCAGGAGAATTTCAAAATATGACAAGATTTGCAATAAATGCATGAATATTATCCATGTTGGCCCACGATCTCCAGCAAGATCAGATTCACGTGTCTTCCAGAAAGTCCTCTAGCTGTAGACAGTTTTGGCATGGATTCTTAGGCAGGCCCTATTTTGAAAATTTAAATTGAACACTTCCAGATTTCCCTCTTTTGACACGAATCCATATGCAAGTCCCCCTTTTAATATTTGTTTAGCCCTAAAAAACAGATATCATCATTAATAGCCCATATGTTCAAATTAAATTTGAATAAAATTTTGACCTTTTCTAAAAAACTTACATTTTTATAAGGAAACTTTCCATTTTCAGAAATTTTTCCATTTTTGGAAATTTTATTTTCAACATCTTTTTCAAGAAATTTTCATTTTCAGGAATATTTAAAAAAAAATCCCATTTTTGAAAAAGAATAATTATTTTCGAAAAAATTTCCATTTCGGGAAACCA
Organism: Sequoia sempervirens; assembly: GCA_007258455.2. NCBI lineage: Eukaryota > Viridiplantae > Streptophyta > Pinopsida > Cupressales > Cupressaceae > Sequoia > Sequoia sempervirens. The sequence goes on along the minus strand of VDFB02044724.1, from coordinate 113,660 downwards.
GACCAAGGGGAAAATCTGGGTCAGGCGGATTCCAGACCAGAATCCAGAAAAATCTAGGTAGACAGGAATCTGGGAAAATCTAGCCGGATAGGAAAATCCTGGACTGGACTAAATAAGGCAAAATTTTCAACAATAGATCATCAAAACGAACCAAGAATGCGTGAAACATTGTGTAATATATCAAATTAAGCATGGGGTGTTAAGCATTTATCATCAAATTCATCAATTTAGTCCAATATTTCAATTTGCACAAAGCCAAGCAGAAAATCCAGAAAAATCCGGGTGGACCGGATTTCCGCGGATGGCATAAAATTTCGGACTTTTGGCACATTCCGGAAAACTGAAGAAATCCAGAAAAATTTGGGTCGGGCGAAAAATCTCGGACGCAGGCAAAAACCCGGACTTCACTCGGATCTGGAATTTCAGCAGAATCCGGGAAAATCCGGATGGAGCAAAAAATCCCGGACTGGACTAAAAACCCAAATTTTTGCACAGAGCCGGACTTTGAGCAGAATCCAGGAAAATCTGGATAGACCGAAAAATCCCGAATTGGGGTAAAAACCCGGATTTTTCTCAAAACTTTGTTTTTTCAAAGTGCAACCTGGGGGAATCACTTGGGAAAGCAAGATGAACATCTAAGGACCTCCAAAGGCAATGAAATCAATAAAATTAAGGGGCCAAAAGACACCAAAAGCCAGAGCAAAAAGAGGGTCCCTACTTTCAGTGGGGCGTGTGTGCAAAACTGCACAATAGTAATGCCAATAGTAATCTATATATCAAGGTTCAGGAAGACAAATTGTTGATTGTAGTAGTATATTTTGATGACACCATCTTTGGTGGAGATGATGATATGTGTAAAAAGTTTGTAGAAGAGATGCAAAAAATAATTTGAGATGTCAATGATTGGTGATTTGTTCTTCTTCCTTGGGCTTCAAATTATTCAACAAGATGGTGACATCTTCATTTCTCAAGCTAAATATGTCAAGGAGATGTTAAAGAAATTTGGAATGGAAGATTCCAAACCAATGGGCACTCCTATGGTGATAGGTTGCCACTTAAGAAGATTTGATGAATCTCTGAAGGTCGATCAAACTCTTTACAAATCCATGATTAGAGGTTTACTGTATTTAACTACTTCCAAACTAGATATCTTGCATGCGGTATGTCTAGTTGCTAGATTTTAAGCCAATCCTAAACAATATAATGAGAAGGTTGTAAAAAGAATCTTTAGATATTTGAAGGGTACTTTGAATTATGGTCTATGGTATAAAAATGATCAAAATTTCTCTCTAAGTGCCTATACTGATGTTGATTTGGTAGGTTGTGTTGATAACCGAAGGCATACAAGTGGAAGTGCATTTATTTTGGGAGAAAGATTGGTCTCACGGTTTAATAAAAAGTAGGATTCAATTTGTTTGTCCACAACAAAAGTAGAATATGCTATTGCAGCATCTTGTTGCACTCAAGTGCTTTGGATGAAGCAGACTTTGAAGGATGTGAAGGTGGTGTATGATGAACCTATTCCTATATTGTGTGACAATAAAAGTGTTATTAATATTTCCAAGAATCCAGTAATGCACTCAAGGACTAAACACATTTCAATCCGGTATCACTTTCTAAGAGAGAAAGTTGCAAAATATGAAGTCAAAATGGAGTATGTGCCTACCAAGGACTAGATTGCAGACATTTTCACTAAGGCACTTTCAAAGGATACTTTTGAGTATCTTTGATAGAAGTTAAGGGTTATTTCCCTTCCTTATTCTAACTAGATGCATTAATGGTGCATCTGTCTAGGGGAGAAATTCATGACATATCTATTTCCCTCAATTGATGAGTGCTACCTCTTAGGGGAAGTTGGTAGAAAGGGGGAGTCCTAAAGAAGTTGTGCACTTGTTGTGAATGTATAGTTGCTTGAAGAAGATGTGTTGTTGGTCAAAGGGGGAGTATGTGCTATTGTTTCAATAGAAGATCTTTTTTCCCCTTATCCCTGAAGTCAAAACAAGTGTTGTTGCTTTATACAAACATATATTGCCCTTTTCCCTTGATGTCGAAGGGGGGAAGTGAGAAGTTTTTGTTGCCATTAATGCTAAAGGGGGAGATTGTTGGTAGTTGTTGTCATTGATGTTAACATTGATGGTTGTCATTGATTACAACACTAAGGAGATTGTTGGTAGTTGTTTTCATGGTTGTCAACACTAATTGTTGGTTGTCATTGATGTCAGCACTTGAGTAGTAAATTCAGAGTTGATTTCATAATAATATATTAAAATGAGGATTATAAGCATGAATAGTAATGGAGAGATGTTACTAAAGGACTAAAATATGTCTTATGCTCTCTCCTAATGTTCCTAATGATGTATGTGTTGCTAAAAGGAAGTTCTGACCTCCACAAGTTGCTCAAGTGTTTTTGGTTCAAGAAACTATGTTGAAGTTTGTTTGGGAGAATGCTCTGCATTCCTCCACTATTGGTGCTTTGGTCTCATAGTTTGGTATTTAATGCTAGTTTCCTATGGATGTTGCACACCTATATTTTCAAGTCACCTATGTTGTCGAGGAGGGTTCTATGAATTACAAAAGGTTGGCAATGTTGATGGTTGTTTGAACTAGTCTGGGAAATGCTCCACATTTCTTCACAATGTTGTCTCTACTCTTGAAACTTAGTGAATGTGCTCTCAATGTTTGTACAATGTCTCAGTTCCAATCTCATGTGTTGAAGTGGTCCACAAGCTGATATGTTAATGTTATATCTCATGTTTATGCATTTTGTGCTTCCTAGATAAAGTATTATGTACCTATTTGATTTGTAGTGGCTATAGATGGCTTCACAGTATGAAATATATGTATGAAGGTGTTGTTGGATGTTCAAGGAACATCCCCATGTGATCTTCACATTGCTAATTGGTTGCTTTGGTGCTACATTACATCTTGAGTTGGCTTTCTTGGTCTTTTGTGGATATCTGGCCAATAGGGATTTTTCCTTTGCTTGGACCGTGTGCTTGGGGGAATGCACCAACAATAGAATATGTGTTATGATAGATTTGAGTCTTGACCTATCCTATTTAGGACCACATCAAGTAAATTCAATTGAAAGAGTGTTTATGGGCCGATTGATTATGTGCTTCAATGTCTCATCCACATGTTTCCTTGATGTCGACCTAGGTTGATGTGCACCTGCATGTAAATCATTTTGGATCACATTGAAAGAAGTGTTAAGATTTTTTTTGGTCCTCTCTATCCTCGAGATAAGACCACATTATGCTTTGGTGACTGACCAATTGAATTTTTTGTTTATTCTCTTCCTGACCGACCTTATTGAAGAATTAAAGTGTTGTGTATATAAATGCAATATCATTTCAGATGCAACAAGAGGAGAAGTGTACAAGTGAAAAGAAGTGTGTGTGAATTGTATTGAATATCTAGCAAAGACAGTGCTAAAGGTTGTGAAAGGAAAGATCAACTGTGTTGTAATGCCTTAGTCAATAGAGTGTTGTGTTAGAAAATAATTGTAATTCTCTGTAAATCATATTGTATCCTTCTCTAAGATAGTGAGTCTCATCAGGTCCTTCGTATCTTGCTTTAAGGCAGTGAGCCTTCCTGCAAGTCATTTTGACAATGAGCCTTATATTGTGAGTTAACTCTCACCATGGTTTTTCTCTCATTGGGTTTTCCACATAAATTTGGTGTTCTCCTTATGCATGTGTGTTCTCTATTTCCTTCTCTTTATTGCTAATTTGATTATTGCTATATCTTTCATTGGTAAAGTTTGATAAATTTGATAAAGGTTCAAATTGCTATGTTTTGTTCTACTTAAGGTTCTATCTTCATCTGCTAAAGGAGTTTGAGTTGTGCTAAAAGTTTTAAGTTTTGAAAGAGGTTAATTTTTTATGTAAATTGGTTCACCCCCTCCTAGTTTCTCATAGTGTTCAATAGGTTGCACTAGCTCCTTAACATAGGTAAGGATCTATAAGAAAATAATGAGAAAATAGTCGTGAAAGGCCAAGCTTGTTTGATACTATGGTCAAGGAAAGCTCAAGTAAATAATGGTGAAATAATCTATTATGATAATGTAATCTAGATTTCCTCTCAAACATCCATAAACATAATTACTATTGGAAATATATGCCTCAATCCCACAGGCTAAAACCTTTAAGAGAGCCAAGTCGGTGTGACATACCTTGTGTCTGGGCAACTAGCAGTTGAAACCTTGGTGAACAGTTTTGGTCGCTGTGACCTTGCTTTAGTCATGCCAAATGTATCTATCGCTGTGACAATTTATATCTCACTTTGCCCGAGTTGATCTCTTGCCGATGGGTCAGTGTCAAGGAGTGGTCAGGGAGACTCATGGCGATTGGAGTCTTCGGGGTAACATGAAGGCTTCGTTATGAACTCTCAGCGATGAAGGAAAGTCTTGCCGATAGTATACACTCAGAGTAACATATGGTGGCTTGATATGAAGTCTTACCAATATGAATATCTCTGGCCGATAGGCCACTCTTATCGGATATCGCGGAGACTCTGGGCGATAAGTAGAGGCATTGGGGTAATACTAAGGGTTTGCTAAGAACTCTTAGTGATGGAGAGAAGTCTTGCCAACTGTTGTTTGGTGCTCGGTATGACTTAAGACTTCAGAGTAATCTCTTAGCAATAGCGATAAGTCTTTTGATAGATGGATACTTCGGGATAACTTGTGAACCTCGGTATGATCTCCTGGAAAAAGTGATAAGTCTTGTTGGTTGTTGAACATTTCGGTATAACATAAAGGCTCAGTATGATCTCTCAGCGAAAGCGATAAGTCTTGGCGATAGCGATACAAGTGATGATCATCGGTATGAGGTCTTGGTGACATGGTGAAGTCTTAGCGATAGCTCTCTAGACTCGGTGTAACATCTTGCCGATAGTATGGACTCTTGGCGATATCGAATGTTGGCTTTGTGGCATCGGGGAGACACGGTTAGTGTCTCACTAACATGCCAACACAAGTTGAACGCTTTGACCTAGTGAAGACTATCCTATGTGGCTTGTATTCAACCAATCAGAAAAGTCGAATGGGAACCGCTAGCAGTTGGACTATTGTGGCCATTACTGAAAGGAATTTTGACAGACAGGGGCAACATGGATATATGCTAAAGTTGTAGATGTTGTTCGATTTGATGTTCAATTGAATGGACAAATGAATAGTTCGGTGTATGGTCAATGCGAATTCTATTATGAGTATATTGTAACTAGAATCTTCTATACAAGGTTGGTCATTATGGAAGTTGTAATTTTACATCAGAAAGATAAGTCTGATCTTTGTATGTAATCTCCATTACTATAATACAAAGTGAATTCTCTTGGTGTGGTGGGTTTTTCTCCCGTAAGGGTTTTCCCACGTAAATCTGGTGTTCATATGTGTATGTCTAATTCTTTATTTCTGTTATCTCTTTCAAGTGCATCTTATTTGGACTGTAATTGTAAAATGTAAAGGTATCTCTGCATTCTTCCCTAAGGTTTTGACGTTAGGAGAGTTGCTTCCACACTTAGCTTTCCTTACAATTACATATAATAATTCAATCCAAACATGCCTAGTTATTATGATTTAGGACTACAAATAGGCCAACATCCTCACAAGTAGATGTGTGAAAAAATATCAAACAATTATAAAAAAATTACCTTTAAAGGGTTTCATTTTAAATATAGAAGAAACACAACCCACATCATATAATATATTAAAACAACATAGTGCAATAATTACAAAGGTCACACATACCCTACTTACAAAGATTGTAATAGGCAATTATTGAGTTCATTACATTATTACAAGATAGAGGCCAATTCCCAACATGGAAGGATCACACTCCAATACATGAATGATGTAAGGAAATATTGTTACAATTACATTGGAGAACTCAAATTTCCTTAAATATACATTTTACTTCATTTTACAAAAATGAAAAAATAAGCAAGGAGAGAACCTTCAATTAATTATCAAAGCTTCTATAAGATGAAGCCTTCAAAAAATTTGATCCCCAATGATGGTATTCCACACCACCCAACCACATGGTACCCTTAGGTACACCCCACTATGCTAGGAGATATTCAATTGGGCACAAGAACAACACACACTCAAACCAAGGGAGCAAGTCTCTCAAACATGCTAATCAAAGGGTATAACCAACACATATTACATAAATATTTCATTTAGTGAGGTAAATCATCACAAAATTAATTCCATCAAGCATGATAAACATCATAATAATATAAGTCAACAAGCATGACCAACATAAAATGTATAGGAAAAACCATGAAAAACCCAAATACATTGAATTTCAAATCCAAAATTAAAAAAAAGGATACGATTTTGATTCTATGGTGAACCATGATGAAGGAAAAAAATGAACAATCTTAAAAAATTTAAAACAAAAATTTAATTCAAATTAAATACATGGAAGGGACTCTCTAAAAGAGGCCAAATGCTTCCATAAGGGTAAGCATGACAAGTATTCAAAGAAGGAATTCAAAACGTGAAGATATAAGAAAGAATACCTCATGTATGAACTCACAAATTTTACCTTTTTATTTTAGATTTGAGATGGAATCTACATGCCAATATTGTTGGCATTAGCCAAGATCTAAAAGTGTGAATTGATAATCTTCCATAAGTGAACAAAATATGAGCACAATAGTATGTATATCGTATAAAGGAAGAGTGTGTAAATACAATGATCAACCTTGCATATATATGCAAGGATGAGGAGATGAGGAGGTAGGATGAAACTTTGATTACCCCTATAAAGGTGCAACACTTGTGATCTCACTTGAAAAGTGTGTGAGAAAGTGGAAAATATTAATGATATATGTGTCTCAAATGATGAGGACACATGTATCAACCACATGAGGTGAGACACAAGCATAAAAAACCTAAGTAAAATAAAGCTAAGTGTGAATAGGTCAATCCTAGAAAGGCAACATGCTAACTAGAAATGTAAAGACATTATCTACACTAACTGATAGGACGAGGGTTGCAGCTTGAATCATTCACTGACTCAATGCTCTGGGTCTCACTTTCGATAACCCCTGGTGTTGCTGCCTCCACCTAACCTATAGGTTCCCAAAAACACTTAGGCACCCCTGGTCTTTGCTGCCAACCCTACTATCAATATCCAAAAACACTCATTAAGCCTGAATCAAGCATTTCTTGATGCTTCTTTTCTTCTCTGCTCTAACTAGCCTTTAATCAACTAAAGACCAGTAAATCTTCCATTCTGCCCAACCTTGTTGCAGGGGTGTGAATTTGTTTAGTTGTCTTAAAAATCACTGGCAATAGTGTTCTTGTCCTTGCACAATCACTCTCTCCTCTATTGCTGCCTCAAAACCCTAGGGTTTTAGGAGGGCTTGTAACTATAAGCTTATTTGGTTTCTTATTAAATTATCTCACCCTTCAGCTCAGTGGACACCTGGAACTCAAGGAAGGTTCCCTGATTCAAATTTGGCATTCTTCAAAATTCTTGTGACTTCTGACCCTCTCAGGCCGTGCATAGTTCTGATGCTAATTTCATGGGATTGTAGGACCTTCCAAACCTTGTCTTGAACATGCATTGATCTGTCCTCATCCAATAATCACCAAAATGGAAATGCTAAGGACTCATGCCTCCTGTCAGATCCTTAAAAGATCCCTGCAATCTTTATTCAACCCACATTGAACAGATTTCAACACCCCTGCATTGGAACATAGTAAAACAATTTCTTTTCCTAGCCGGGTATGGACAGCTCGCCTAGGGATTAATCTTTTTGCATGCTTTTTAAATACCAACAAATTCCTACGCCTATACTATGTACAGCAGTGGAGTCAAGCTCCATTTCCAATGAACTCGCGCTGAGTACAAAGGCAATGCAGCTAAGACTCCATTGTTCTTTCTTTCACCAGTCAAACTTGAATTTTAAGGAAAAGACATAGCAAATAAAACTCTACAACGAGTATCAGACAGTTCCTACGCTATTGCAGTGCTTTAAAAACAGTCTCAACACATACTTCACGTGTCAAGATTCTTTTCAATACATTCTTTTTCAGAAAGAAAATAAAAAAATAGAGTAAACTAAACTTTTACGTAGGAAACTTATATTTTCTTTATTCTCCAAAAAGACTGCCACCATAAAAACATCCAACCAACCAAGAAAATGGTCAAGGCTTCCTTTACAAACCGAAAGAAATCAGTTAGGTTTTCATATCGGGCTCTAAAGTGATTAAAAGAAGTGTGTTGGAAAACACACTGTGTTTTGTGATTTTCCCAAAACCTAAGGAAACACCTACCAAATGATTCCTAATTTATTCAAAATTAAACCTAAGCTTCAAGAAGGTCCCCTTACACCTTATCAATGGTGTATTAGACCGTACACAACAAAACAAAAAGATTAAAAACATTACATTAAAATTTATGCTTGGATTTTGATACTTGTATTTTGGGTGCTCCTGCACCACTAACACCCCCCTCTTAAGTGTAACTTAAGGATTAATGTATTCAAAGATGATGAGTTTTGACTACTAGGCCATGTTAGGTACTAATGTATAAATTCCTCATAAACAAAGTAAAGGAGAAAAATCTAGTGGGAAATAAAAACCCCTCTTTAAAAGATAAATGATGCAAATGTAATGAAATGTACATGTGAAGAAGACAAAAGAAGGACTCATGATGACCCCTCAAGAACTAATTCTATCACATAAGTAAAATAAAAGTTTCCCCCATAGGAGAGAAAAAGAGAGACTATGGAGCCCCCATAAGATGATAGAATATATAGTGTTGAGTGATGCTTAAAGGAGAATACATAATGTGATCCCTAAATGAGGACCAAAATTTATTTCTCGTGGAAGAAGGTGAACTACATATAGGTGCATAAATATTCCCATGTGAGAAGAATATATGTCTTTGAATGATGTACAAGATCTAAAGATAATGATGAAAACTTTGAAATTTGCTCAAACACTCCACGTGAAGGTTGATTTAGAACAAGAACCAAGGATGTACATGGGTTAAAAACAATGTCTATGTGGCTATCATCAAAATTTCCTACCAACTTTGTAAAATAGGATTATCCAAGATCTAAAAGCGCAAATTAATAACCTTCCACAAGTGAACAAAATATGAGCACAATAGTATGTCTATCTTATAAATTAAGAGTGTGTTAATACAATGATCAACCTTGCACATATAGGCAAGGATGAGGAGGTGACAAGGAAGGAGTGAGTCTTTGACTACCCCTCCAAAGGTGCAACACTTGTGAACTCACTTAACACGTGTGTGAGAAAGTGGAAAGTATGCATGCAATAGGTGTCTCAAATGATGAGGAAACATGTATCAACCACATGAAGTGAGACAAAAACATAAAAAAAAACCTAAGTAAACTTAAGCTAAGTGTGAATAGGTTAATCATAAAAAGGTGATATATCCTAACTAATGGTGAGAAATTCAATTGGGAATTCGAAAAATGAAAGGAAAAGGTGGAGAGTGCAAGAGGCTACATAATTAACCCTCGAGAGATGGATCCTTCAACCCACATGATTATGATAACAATAAAATATTTGAGAAATACTATAATAGGAGACAAGCAAACAAGTCATAACAACAAGTAGGGAAGTAAGTATGAGGACCTACTTAATCGTAGGTTTGGGGGAGTGATGAGGTATAAATATTCACCTCATTATTAAGCCAAAATTACCCTTTCTTGACCATTGATAACCTTTATCATGCTAAAATTAATATGATAATACATTAAATTATTTTTAATCTTGATTATTATTAATGTATGAATATTTGTTATCCCTTGCATGTTAATAAAGGCTTGTCAATGATGTTGATAATGTAGGAAGTAGTTTTTTTTTAAATAAGACAATAAGCAATTATCAAGAAAGGACTCTTTAGAGGCTTTAGAATACCATGTCTCCAATTTTTTTGGAAGGCTACTACTTTGAAAGCTTCAAAAATTTTGTAGCAAATGTAAAATTTGTGTAAACCAAAGTTACTAAATGAAGAGTTATGGAGGAAGATGTCTCCTTTCCTATATAAAGCTGGTGATAACTGCCATGTGATTTTTGATCCTATGAAAGACAATAAAGGAGAATGAATCCTATTCATAAATGATTTACTCAATGGTTAATTATTTTATTTAAAACAACTCAAACTATATTTATGAATTTATGTAACATATTTTTAAATAGCATTGGTGCATCTTGCCATGACACTATAGTTTAGGAATTAGGTCATAGTATAAATATTTTTCTTTGATCTTCAATAAAATTCTTATGATGATTGTGATGACCATTGATGCATGAGTTACAGTAGAATCTCTTTGTTCAACTACATATATCAATTTTCCTATTTTAAGAAGCATTGTCACATTTTCTTGATGATCTTGTGAGTAGAAGAATTCAAACCTTTGTTGAGTTGGCCACTCAACTAAGGGATTGAAACATATGGTAGAGATCAGTGGCTTAGCTATGCATTATATTTAAGTTTGAATAACAATGCTCGTAACCATCTAGACTTGCAAGTTCTGTGTATGCTTTGTGCTATCTATTTTATCCTTCTATATGTTTATGTGACAAGAAAATTTTACATTTCATAGATACAAAAAAATATTTTATTTGCTAAATTTCTTTCACAATTATTTTTTATGTGAAAATTTTACTTTTCTATAGATAAAAGAAGTTTATATTGCTATTGTGTTTCTATGAAGTTTTACATTATGTAGAAAGATAAGAAAAAGAGTAGTGTGGTTAAAAAATATTCAACAAATTAGTACTTAAAGAAATTTCATTTCACTACTTGACATATTTTCAACAAGTTTTTCATAGATTATATTCTATATGTTTATGTAGAATAAAGTTTAAAAAAAATTCTAGGTACATTTTCTTTCAAGCATAAGAATTCTTTATTTAATTTAAAATTATACATTAGAATAAGATATATAAAATCATTTTGCAGATAGCCTTGGAAATCACCCTGGTCAATATGACATTTATTGATTAAGTGCAAGGCCTAAAAAACCTCATCAATGAACATAGCCATTAACAACATTACACTCTATATGGCTCTTACATTGTCATGTGCACAATATATTAGTGCATATTTTTCTTGTGCATAAATGCACATCCAGTAGTACCGCTTCACACCTAGCTATGCGAGCATCATTCTTCCAAATTTTGCATTTAACATTTAGGAGTTCTTTGATCACAAGCCTCCATAAATTCCTCAAAGCATCTTTATCTCCTTCAAGAATCATGCTACACATATACTATATACCTCTCCATTGTGTGCTACAAGCACACAATCTACCTTTACATCTTCACATTAGATCATATGCATGTGATGCTTGGAACATCATCATCCACATGTTATGATTCCATACAAATGTGACACCTAGTATGCCCTACACCATAATAATTGTCTCCATACAAGTTTGAAATTTGACACCATACACATACAATACATGGTAGCATCTCATGCCACATGTAAACTACACCATGCATGTTTGAAATTTGGTAGTGTCATATCCACACATATTATATGGCCACAAGCATGTGAAACTTGTCATCATAGATGTGGCCTTCAATTTTTGACCTCAACTATAAATACTAGCACTATACACATTGTATATGAAGAAATATATCAAGAAAAGCATTTGGTGCATCTAACTTGTGAATTTTGCACTCTAGTCCAATGATTCTAGCACTCTAGCTTGTTAATTAGAATTTCTCTCATCAATATGCTCCATGCATACAATATCTTTATCAACATACTAAAAAAAATAGAAGACACATTTTATCCCTTTCTAAAATATGATTTCTTATTCTCAGCATTCTCTATATTTATCTCTATTCTCACACATGAATATAAGTAGTAATTAAGCCAAGTCTCTTATTGGGTGAATGTGTTATGGTTTTTGCATCTTGTATTCAAGTTCCATACATGTTTTATAATTCATACATTATTTAAATGGATCATTTAATTTAGATATGTTGTGAGTTGTCCTTCAATTATATTCTTGGGCTTGATTAGATCAACAAGGGTGGGTAGGGTAGGTTAAAGGTAGGATATACAAAGAAACTCTAAACCCTAAAAATGAGGATGCATCAATGAAGCACAAGGATGAAAAGGGAAGATTTGATCTAAAAATAAGATGTGAAATAAAAATATATATTTGAAAACTTTTATAATGATAGAAAACCTTAGGGAGAAACTAGGTCATGTAAGATCAAAGGGGTTCATGAAAAGTATAAAGGAAAAAAACTTTCCCTACTCTTAATCTAGGTCAATCAAATGAAAAACATAAAAATCAACATAAATTAACCTAGATTAATAATAAAAAAATCTATGAGAATCTGTAACTTAAGAATGTTGATTTTAGAAAGTAAATACAAAGGGGATAAGGTGTACTTAGCTCTAGACCTAAAGATGAATAATTCTATCATGGTTCTAGAATTTGGAACATCTTGGTAGTTGAAATAAGGACACTTTATTTATGAATTTCTTTAGATTATGAGCAAGAACTATATTATGTTCTAGATCAAATTTATGCCTCTAGATCACTTCCACTTATCCATCCTAATGTATGAATATGATCCTATTGATTGCACACCTCATCTCTACTTTTCTATAAAATTTGGTGGTATTTATGAATACCTTTAGAGGGTTCTTAAAATCGCTTGGGGACATGTTCTCCTAGGTCAACCCCCCAAAAAAGACTACACTTGTGGTTATGCAAAGGATCAACAAACAACAAGTAATGCCTTATAATGAAAATGTAGAGTTTTGATCATTTAGTGCACCTAATTGAAATGTTCTAGTAATAATTAAGCTTTAAATGCTTAGAATGAGAGAGGATTAGATGAGAGTATTGGATGAAAAAATGAATACCTTTGCAACATTAAGTGTGTAACAATTAATTATGCAAATGTGTGCTTGGTTGATAACAATAATTAGTGAAATGGGCAAAGCTAACCAAAATTTAAATTTAAATTTTAGAAATCCAAGGGTCAAATATGTAGATGCAAAATCTATCTTGCACCTTTGCAAATGAACTAGGGTGATGGAGTAGTAAATCCTACACAATAAATGAATTCCTAATCATAAATAATGTGATAAATGAGGTTTATAAGGTGTGCATAAATTGATAGGTGAGGATTAAGGGAATGACCCCAATTTTTGACAAAATTATTGATGAGTCCAGTTTATGGCTTAATTTTGATAGAGTTTATTATCCATTTGTTGTTGTTGTCATAGACCTTGATACTTGGATGTGACCTTTTTATGATATTTCCTCAAAACCATAGACATTGGGAATGAGTTTATTTTTGTAACCTTTAAATGACATTGACATGCTATACGAACTATCCATGTTAATTTTACATGTGGATTAATGAATGACACTTTAAGATAGTTACAGATATTCAATTCTTGTGCATACTAATATTGTTATTCATGTATAATTAGAGCCTACAAAATTGAGGAAGATTTTACCAGCTGGTTGTTTTCCATAAAGGTCAACAAGGTGATCATTCAAAGGTCAATGAAGGGAAGACTCTCAATGGAGGGAGATTCCTAGTTTAAATCGAAGAATTGTAACTGCCTTGTAAATGGTATTAATTGTTTGTTGTGCGAATATAGGAGTTACTGTTGTGCTAGATCTGCGTTAAGGCAAACATGCTTGACCATATTCCATGCATGCATAACCTCCTCTCCACTTTTTATGCTTTCTATAAAGTGGCGTCCTCCTAATCTATTGGAGTTGACTACCTTGCTAGGTAGTTAGTTAATAGTTTTTCTTCCTATAAATAAGACTGAAATGCTCCTCAGAAGGTTGATTAATCTGATGATGTACTCGCATTCTTAGTTCTCAGTAATATAGTTATGTTGCTTGATTGTACTCATGCTTTCCAATGAATAAAATGAAGTTATAAGTTCGTGCATTTGAGTTTACATTTGTCTTAAGGAATACTCATCCAAGGCGGCCCACTTAGTGAGCATTCCATTCTTTTAGTTTAGTTAGTACTTTCTATTTAGCAATTAGTTAATAATCTGGCACTGTTTTTTCCTGTAGCCACTAGAATTCCATTATGTGACTGTTCCTGCAACCAAAGCAAATAGAGTAGTTTGCTATCTGTTTGCTCAAATTTCCATTTTTGTCCTGCATTTTAGCTTTGTATAGTTTTTGGTTGATGTTCAACACTTATATTACTTCTTTCCAAGCAATTTACACATTATGTCTTTCTTAGCCGTAGGATGAATATGGCTACTATGCATTCCTAGTGCATATACTGTACTGATCCATTTCAAGTCTACGTCCCTAGGTTGACAAGTTAAATGCACCTATGATGATTGAGATACCTATTCAGATTAGATGCCCAATCTTTGAATCACAACCTTAAGGGATTAGTTGTTAAATTATTGTAGGAGGCCAACATTTTTGGTGTTGTTGCCGGGGATTGTGTCAAACTAGGGAGTTCATTGGATTCATTGATAGTTTCTTTCCTATTGTAGTATTTCTGCAAGTTTGTTCTTAGTATACCCCTCATTTAGGAAAGTAATGATCCACTATTCTTTTTCCAATTCTTTGTGTGAGCTAGCTGATTTTGAGTTGATACCATATGCATAGAGGAAGGAGGAGAGATGCTCATGGGAGATTCCTTCCTAATAACCCTATTCCATTCTAGCTAGTTGAGCATAAAAATCTACCAAGAGATGAAGAAGAAGAAGAGCCACACCCCTTTGATGATGTATTTTCTGATATGAACAATTATGAAATTTCCTCTAAAGACCAAAATCAAATTGAGAACCCCTTTGCTTTGGAACTACATCAGGTAGGCATGGGTGATGCAAATAGAAACAAACCTAACCAACCAACTTTTCCTTTCCCCATTTCTCATCAGAATGAAGTTGACAACCTCAAAAATATCCCTGCTTTAGTCCTTCCTAAGTTTTATGGACTTGTCACAAAAAATCCTGATATTTTCTTATTCGAGTTTGATATACTTTGAAGGAGTTATGACTATACCATTAATGCCCATAGGCTTAAGTTGTTCCCTACCACCTTGAAATAGGTTGTATTAAGATGGTTTATTAGCCTAGGCATAAATACTGTGGAGACTTGGGGTGACATGAAGACAAAGTTCCTTGAGAAGTACAAGGAATATTGTAGGGGTAGTGACATGAGAGGAGATGACATTTTTAAGATGTAGCAAAGGGAAGATGAGAGCCTGGAGGATTACATTTCAAGGTTTTTATTTTGCCTACAAAAATCTCCACACTATACACTCAAAGAAGAATCACAAAATTTGCTTTTCTTAAGAGGAATTAATGAGAACTACACTGATGCCTTGCACCTAATGGGAGGAGGAGATATCACCCAAGTTCCTTGCGAGGATATCAAGAAGATATGTCATAACTATTCTAGGGAAGCTTTAAAGAAAGGGAGAGCTTACCAATCCTCTATGGGTAAGTCATCTACCAACAAAGTTTCAAGAATAGAGATTACTCACTTACTGGCATATTTCAAGAAAGACATCATAAACAATCTGGCTACTCAGCTGGATACACTTGATGCAAAGAAGAAACAAGAAGAGGTAGAGACAATGTTGGCAGAATATTGCCCTCATTGCAGACAAAAGAAGGACTGCAAATGCAAGATGGTAGCTAATATTGATAGTAAGCAGATTCCACCTGAGTTCAAGGCAATATAGGGTGAAGATGACCAAGTCTATTACATTGCACAAAGGAGGCCATGGGCTCCAAGACAAGGTATGCCACCAGATCCATTATCCTTTGTTGGGCCTTATTTTAATTCTTATGCATCAAGTAACCAATTGCAACCCCCATATCCATCCAATTATGGAGGATATCCACGACAACTTTGGAATAACCCTTCAAATTCCTAGCCCAATTATCACCAAAACTCTCCACCCTAGTGGCAACAACCTCAGGGGAATTGGAAATAGTTTCAAGGAAACTGGTAGTAAACATCTCAATGGAGGGGAGGAAAACAATGGCCAAACCAGACAACCAGTTACATGCATCCACCTTCTCAGCCCCAACAACCTACTATAATGCCTCCTCCTGCTAGTTCAAGTTCAAATACACCTAAACCTAATCAGTTACTAGCTCAACCCACACCTAACTCAAATAACAAACCACAACAACATCCAGTATACTCTTCCAATCCAAATCAATTTCTTGCATATGTTGTGAGTGTAAGTGGCATCCAATTGTGTTCAAGAACTACTTTGTCAGCTCCTTCCACACCCATTATCACTGAGATTCCTATGGAAGAAGAGGAGCATCTGAATGACCCCATTCAGCCAAGTGCACCTAAAAATATTGAATCAGTCCCAATCAAGCAGACTGAACAGGAACCACCATTTTCTTAGTGTTGGGTGAAAATTATGTAATCAACTTTTCGATAGATTACACAACTTGGACTTCAGCCACAACTATGTGAGATGTGAATCTCTCCTCTCAGAAAGGGGAGGCGCCCTTCTTACTGCTAACAGAAGTGATAGTAAAACAAACAAGTAATTACAAAATGTACACAATACTTACGAAGTGGGGGGGTGTGTGTTACATTCATCCTTCTCTCTTTTTTCAGAGAAAATGTTTACAATGCTTCACCGTTGGAAGTTTACAATTCTTGATAGCCTTAAACTAACAACTAGCAGTAATACCAATACCTCTATCTCGTCAAAGTGAAGCGTAGAGATACCAGAAGTGATTAATAACAAACAAATAAAGTAAAAAGGGAAAGCTCATGAAGGCACAAAGTCATTCCATAGATTTATCAATGTTGGATCTGTGCAGATGTACCATTTGTCACGTTAGAAGCACAAAGTCTTCTTAGATGCAGCAATTCCTCGAATAGCATGAATGATTACAAGCACAAAGTCTTGTAGATCATCCAACAAAAGTATCAAAGAGCACGAATGATTACAAGCACAAAGTCTTGCAGATCCTTCGACAAAAGTATCCAAGAGTATGAATAATTACAAGCACAAAGTCTTGTAGATCATTCAACCAAAATATGCAAGAGCATGAATGATTACAAGCACAAAGTCTTGTAGATCATTCAACCGAACGATAAATAGAAATACAAATGCAAATCTAAATAATAAATGTAACACAAAGTTTACATAAACTACTCAGAGTCCTTCAAATTCTCAAGCTAATCACCACCAAATAAGATCAACTCACAAAAGTATCAAATCCAACGCAAAGTTTGGCTTGCAATCCTCTTCTTTATTGATCAAATTCCATTCACAAAGCATGAACACAAAGTTTCACAAATTTGCTTCAAAAAGGGTAGCACTTCGTTGCAAAACACTAAAGGATCATTTACAATGAAAATCCCTCACATTATATAGAAAGAGGGATGAGCAAAAGAAGGAAATAGATTGAGGAAATCAGGGAAAGTTAGGTGAGCAATTTTAGGAGATCTCACCTAACTTTTACCAAAGTCAAAGTGTAATTTGTTTTCAAAATATTACATCTTCGAGCTTGGTGTAATTACAATTTACAAAAAGACATTTGAAAATATCGAGAAATATTTACAAGATGCATAATGGGATGCACTGGAAATGTCTAACACTGGAGAATAGGGGGCTGCTTCATGTTTCTTTGCATTGGGCGCAGAAGTCTTCAAATTTCCTCCTAGTCTCCTGCACGAACCTCTCATCTGGACCAACGGTGTAATCCACAATGGTGTGAATTCTCGTGATCGATCTCATGGCAGATGAGTGAACCTTCTTGCACCTGTCAAGATGCATCTTCAGGTTGTCCAATGTGAGCCTTGTATCACAAATGATGTTCAGTGAAGATTCTGAGAAGTCTGAACTGTCAATCAAATTCATGATGGCTTCCTTGAAGATCTGGGATATTTCTATGGCCGGTAGGAAGATACGATTTTCCTCAAGAAGTTGACCAGGCAACTCTTTGATACCTTTTTCAAGAATGGTGTGATGCCCGTCGACTTCTTCCTGTACTTGGTGAAGATCTTCTGTAAGAGATTGAACCACTTGAATTCTGTGTTTCAGTGATTCTCTTACCTCAACGAACTTTTCTTTGTCAGGAATTACCCCAACCTCCACCAATTTGCTAAGCTTTACCTGTTTCATTTCCGACCATGAAAACATGCATTTTTCCATGTCTCTGCGCTCCTGGGAAAGTACACATTTTTCTTTATCAACCTCTATGGTGAGCTTGGCCAACAAGGTATTTTTCTCATCCGCAGCCAATATAATCTGAGATCTGTGTTCAATGATCTTCTCAACGAAATCATATAACACCCTGCCTTTGGAGGTGAACTTCTCAGCTTTCTTGATAGCTGGGTCTTCAATATTTACCACTATCAGCGGTTGTGCATTACTTGGAGAACCTGCAAGTCTCTTTATAATAGTGGCATAATGCTCTGCCCTCTGCTTGTACATGTTACGAGCTTGCTCTACCTTATCCAACCTTCTAGCCAAGATATCCAAAATGACTTGCGCATTGGCTTTTGCACTTTCATTGGTAACCTTGCCAAGCTGGACCTTTGTTATCGTGTAGTCTTCCATATTGACATCACCTTCTTCACTTGGTGGTATTCCAATTTTAGCATACTTGTGGCCAGACTTATCAACATTCAGCCTTGAGTATACCTTTGCCTTTTTCTTCCCTTTGGCTTTTGGAAGGACTATCTCTTCAAGGTCGAGCTCCTCTGGAGAAATCATTTGCTTTTTATGCTTTGACACTTGAGATATTAGCCAAGGAGGAAGAAAAGAAGTGTGAAATTCTGGATTTACTGTCAATTCAGTTGTCATTACTACTTCTAAAGTTATTGTCACATCTGAACTTACCATAGGTATCGTGACAATTGGAGAAGTGTCTGTCATCATCGCTCCTGTAGTTGACACATTGAGCTGATCACGCATTGACTCATTCATGAAATGATTGAATTCATTTTCATAAGTGATATCATACGTTGGTGAAGACAAGCTAGGAATGGACGATGGAGGGCTTGACAGTATATCAACCGTATGGATGCTTGTCACTGAAGGAGTATCAAGCTGGGTTGATGCTACAGGGATAGGGGATATCTCAACTGCAGGAATGCATGTGGTAGGAATAGGTGACAAGGGAACAGGAGGTGGAGGAGTTCTTGAATCTGGAGGGGTATGAGGAACATTTGAAGTCACAGGCGATGATGTTCTAGGAATTTCCTCAACTACATTCTCAGGAGGAGAAGTAGTTCTTTCTTGATCATGCCCGGGTTCCTGTTGATCACCCTCTTGTCTCTCCAATTCTGGTTCACCTTCAAAATCACCTTCAGATCCTTCTTCAGAATCTTTGTCAGACTCTTGCCCGCTTTCAAAAACCTCTTCTACATCGGAGTTTGCTTCTGCTGAATCTTCATCTTCAGCAGATTGGTCACTTGAAGTTTCTTCTTCATTGGAATCTATCTTCTCTAGATTAGGATTTTTACCTTTAGAGCAAGATGGATTAGATTCCGTGATTACCGTCTCTGGGATGGACTGAGTATCCTTCTTTCCAACAATGAACTTGATCCTAGGACCTCTTCGTGAAGAAGTGGGAACGACCGCTGATTTATTTTTGTCGTGGAGTTCTTGCTATTGGTGAGCTTCTGCTTCAGATTCCTCTCCTTCTGAGTCTGTTCTGAAACTTTTCATTACATTACCATGTTTATGTAACCATTCTTCTGTGTTGGCTAGGATTGGTCTCAACCTTTCTCTCATGCTGGTAACTTCTTTCCTAGACCATTGTATTGCAGGCAACGGCCTTTTAGCAATGCCTTGCTCATCATAAACAACATCCATGATATCACTTGGATCTTCAAAATCCTCTGGTAGGTTAGCAATACCAAGATCTCTGATTTGTTGGACAGTCAACCTGCAATAGTCCATTTTGCAAATGGCTTCTTCATCTCTGTAATCTGCCCAGATGTCCTCAAAATGGTACCTGTGTTGGTGACCCTTTTGTAACTTTTTTCTGACATCTCGGTAGTCGAAATCAAACCTATACCTGTAGGTTTTTATGGTCATGATCTGCATTTCAGCATAAACAAACTTAGCCTTTTGTGTAGTTTGGATAGTATATCGGTCGATGGTCAGTGGGAACTTGAATCCACGCTTGTGGTTGCTTCTTCGTTCTTTTTGCACTGACATCAATTGTCTGCATGTTTCCATAAGAACCCACTTATCCGAAGGATAATGTGGTAGCATATAGGGACAACCAGTGTAGCAGCTTACTCTCAAGCATGTAAACGTTGGGAATTAGAGAAATATGCATCCAACTTTACTTACCACCTTATAAGCCTCATCAGATACTCTTCTTCTTTCCAAAGCTGGATCAAAATTGAAGAGTAAAGGCGCAAAGAAAGCATCAGTGACCCGTCTGAAGTGATGAAAGCTTTCCTTCAGCTCCAATTGATAGAAATATTTGTACACAGGCACCATCATTTGATTCCCTTTTGTAGACAGACCTGGGAATTGTCTCATTACAGCCGCCGCGTACACCAGGTAAGAAGTCATGTAGAACTTCAATGTAGAAGGAGCATTAATCAACTACTCATGTATTTCATCACCGATTTGTTTGCCCCAATCAATATGCACCTTCTATCTTCTTATGATCCTGATGTATTCATACATTCAATCATGAAAAGTGGATGATTCCGGCAAGCCTTTCACTCTGCTTAGAAATGTGATCATATCTTTGACGTCATCTTTGAAGTCACTTCGCAGGAGTCCTTTCGGCCATTTGGAAACAGATGATCTAGGCTTCTTTAACCATTGAGTGTTTATCAACTATTTAGCTTTATTGGGATTAGCATCAAAGATCTCTTGTGCTTTTGATATAGAAATATCAATATATTTCTCCATATGAGGGACCTTGAAGACAATATCAAAGAAATCAGGGTCGAGTCTCAGAATCTCGTGCCCAGAAGAATCAATCACACTCCTACTTTCTCTGATGTAGTGAGACGCCACCTGAAGAACAAACTCCGTATTATGCGCAGCTGTAGGAAACATTGCCACCAAATGGAGGTTGCTATGTACGATCGCTCTCATTGAATCAGGAAGAGGCTTCATCTCTGTTTGCTTTGCAAAATCAACCAAGTCTTAATGACCAAACTTCGTGTCTTTTATCTCTTCGACCTCGGAGAGCACTACAGTCGGCGGATAGACACCTTGATATTTGTACTTCATCTTGCCTCTTGCTTTTGAAGAAGACGGAGGCTTACTAGCAGTCATCAAAAAGAACTGGAACTCTGATCACTCCTGACTTGACGATCTTTGAAAAGAGACTGCAATTCGTTTAGTTAGAACAAACATTAATTGTTAGGAAACATGGGAAAGCACAAAATGAGCAACAAGGATTGGAAAGCATGGAGCAGATGACGAGGCACACAAAATGATGCACAAAGACGGAAAAACAAGGCTCCAGAGTGTACTGGTCGAAAATGAAGCTCATTCGGAAAGGATTGGCGAAAACTTGGAAAAAGTGTAAGGGCGCCAAAATTCAGTGCCCTTACATCTTAGGAAATTCACTTTTGATGCAAGGGCGCTAAATTTTAGCGCCCTTACATATCTTAGAGTTAGAAAATTTGACATGTTCAGCATGTCATAGTGCTAAATTTTGGCGCTTCAGCATTTGAGCACATTTTTAGTGAAAAACATATGTAAGGATGTGAGGAAATAGTGCTCGTGCTTGGCAAATGTATTTGTTTGTAACATGAAAAATTTGAAGACAATTTTGTTTGTCTTTGGACAGAGTTGTTATTCACATCATCATTATTGTAAAAACGTTCAAGAGATCTCACAAAGAAACCCTCTTTGAGAACGAGAGATCTCTTCAAAGTGATTGTGTAAAGACGTGATGCAAGGTGACAAGGAAGGAAGTTACCATCAAAGACATTTGAAAGAAAAGCAAGACGAAGAATGCAATGAAAATGAAACGCAAGAATTTGCATTGTGTGAGGATAAGATGAAAGGTATGAATGGAGAAGAACACGCATAGGGAGAAAAGAAAAGCGAATGAAGAGAAAACGCGAATGGGAAGAAAGAAGAGAGAACAAAAACGCGTAGAAGTAAAAACGCGAATGGAGAAGGAAGAAACGCGTAGGGTAAAACAAATACAAAGCTAAAACTCATATGAAGAACTTAGATCATACACAAAAATGAATGAAAAAGAAGAGAAAGCAAGGAAACGACTTACCCAAGACAAAACGTGAAGATTGTTGGAGAAGAATGCGAAATCCTCAAAAACGTTTTTTTTAGTTTGAAGAAAACTCGCCCAGCAAGAAGAAAAGAAAGCCAAAAGATCATAATAATGAAGAATGGTGAATTAAAACACCTTTAAGTGAAAAGGAAAATTAAAAACCTAACTCAAGTTGAGCAATAAATGTAGGCACGAAAAGTGGCACAATTGACGAAAAATGCGAAAACATGAAGAAACGTGCCAAAGCCATAAAAAAAATCTAAGTGGCGAAGAAAAGTGTAATGGCGCTAAAATTTAGCACTATTGCACTTTTTAGAAATTTCACTGCATGTAGGGGCGCTAAATTTTAGCGCCCTTGCACTTTTTGGACTTAGCCAATTTTTGGCTTCAGGGCAAGAGTGCACTTTTTCAGTCCCACTACATTTTTCATAATTCACTAAATACGGACAGTGAAACTTCACGAAGGATCTCATTTCGAAGGTCTTCATGAGGCGAACATGGGGGAATGATTGAATTGACTATTCGAGACTTAGGAATGCATTTCGAGGTGGCTTGAAAATCACTTCGTTATGCATACTTGAACTTCACGAATCCTAGGAAACAGACAAGTTTCGTAGGGGGGTTATCCGTGGAATGAGCGCTGCTAGATTCCATGATAACACTTAGTAGTTGGAAATTGCTAAACAAAAGGAAGAGGAGGAACCAACCTTTTCCATTCTAGATCAGTTGAAGCATATATGTGTCAAGATACCCTTATTTTAGGCCATAAAAGATGTTCCCATATATGGCAAAGCCATTAAGGACACATGCCTTAAGAAACCAGGCAGGAAGAAGAAAGACCCCACTACGGTTCATGTGGTGGGACAACTGGCTAACATCATGCTTGGGAAAGTGACTGTTCCCAAATATAATGACCTAGGGAGTCCTGTGGTAGAAGTTGTTATAAATGGGATCCAAATAAAGAATGCTCTGATTGATTTGGGAGCAATAATAAATGTAATGACCAAGGATATCCTGCAACAACTAAATGTTGCAAGCATGATACCTACTCCTACTGTCCTGAAACTTGCTAATAGTTTGACTGTTAAACTTGATGGTATAGTAGAGGATCTTGTGGTGACTCTAGACTCTTGGGAGTATCTAGCATATTTCATGATTATTTCTCCTAAAGCTACACTAGGCGAGTGCCCCATCATTCTAGGAAGGCCATGGTTAGCCACAACAGATGCATACATTGGATTTCAGACAGGAGACATGACCATTTCTGATGGAAAGAGCACCAAAAAGCTTGTTCTCTACCCTCCCACTCAACCATCCCATGATATGGATAATCCTATATGGCCACATGTTGGTGAAGAGGTCGAGGAAATCAATTATGTGGCACAACTTATGATGTTAGGTAGGAGTTCTTTCATGCAGCTTCAAGATGAAGATGAAGTATTGTCTAACGTAATTCAGAACCATTGTGAGGTGCAAGAAGACTCATCCTCTCATGCATCTGATTTTGCTGATCCAACGAAGACACTTTTTCCCACTCTTCTTGTAGCAAGAGTTATGTCTCATACATTGCTTTCACATGAACTCAAGGTACCAAGCATTGGTGAAACAACTATGATAGAGTTAACTACACAAGTGCAAATGTCAGAAGGAAAATATCTAAATATTAACAACAAATTGAGTGGAGAACAATAGTTGTCATTGACAAACTTACTGAGGACCCACCAACATGCATTTGCGTGGGACTATCATGATATAAAGGGATTGGACCCTAAGCTTTGCACTCATAGGATATACATAAGAGATGATTGTACACCAGTGAGGCAACCACAAATAAGAATTAACCCTACATTGAGAGAAATTGTAAAAGGGGAACTACAAAAATTACTCGATGTAGGATTTATCTACCCCATTTTAGATAGCCAGTGGGTGTCTCCATTGGTAATTGTGCCTAAAAAGGGAGGGAAGTGGCAAGTTTTTGTTGATTACAGGGAACTCAATGCTTCCACCAAAAAGGACAATTTTCCCCTACCTTTCATAGATCAAGTTTTGGATTCACTTGCAGGAAAGAAATACTTTTCTTTTCTAGATGGATTCAGTGGGTATAACTAGATCCAAATTGTACCTGAGGACTAGGAGAAGATCACCTTTACCTGTCCATGGGGGACTTATGCTTACTGAGTACTTCCATTTGGCTTATGCAATGCACCTGTAACTTTTCAAAGGGCATTCATTAACATATTTTCAAACATCTCTCATGATTGTGGAGATTTATATGGATGATTTTACTACCTATGGTGTTGATTTTAATGAAGCATTGAAAAATCTCAGGAGAGTCTTAAAGAGATGTGAAGAACATATTTTTTCTTTAAATAGTGAGAAATGCTTCATGATGATGTAGGAAGGTGTAGTTCTTGGCCACTACATCTCTCACAAAGAAATTCAAGTAGACCCTACCAAGATTAAGGTGATCACTAACCTGCCTATACCTGCAAAACAAAAAGATGTTAGGAGTTTCTTGGGAAATGCAGGTTACTATAGGCATTTCATCAAAGACTTTAGCAAAATGGCATTGCCATTGTACAATCTCTTAACTAAAGATTCTGAATTCCAATCGACAGAAGACTGTGACGAGGCATTTTTTGACTTGAAAGTAGCTTTAACTCATGCTCCTGTACTCAAAGGTCCTAATTGGGAGCTTCCTTTTCACATTCATATAGATACATAACACTATACTATAGGAGCATTATTAGGGCAAAAAGAAGGAGCTATTGAGAATGCTATTTATTTTGTCAACAAAAAATTGCAGGGAGCTAAATTCAACTATAAAGTGACAAAAAAAGAAATTTTGGTCTATGCCCTTAACAAATTTAGGCACTACATAACAGGCTATCAGATCTTTGTACACACATACCATGCAGTCATTAGGTACCTCATGAATAAACCCTTGATATTAGGTAGGCTAGCAAGATGGTTATTGTTGATGCAGGAGTTTGACATAACCACTGTTGATAAACCAGGGAAGGCCATTGTTGTTGCAGACTTTCTTTCAAGGTTGACTACATCAGAGGATAATCAAGTCATTGATGATTCTTTCCTTGATGAACACTTATTTTCCATTAGTGTGCAAACTCCCTGGTATGCTAACATAGCTAATTATCTAGTCATAGGGAGAGTTCCTCCCCATTTCTCTCTAAAAGAGAGAGGGGTGCTCATTAAAAAATCTTTTGCTTTCTCATGGATTAGTGGATGTTTGTTCTACACTGGGCCAAGCCATGTCATGAGGAGATGTGTGAGGGAAGATGAGACATATGATATTTTGCATGCATGTCACAATGAACCTCGTGGAGGGAATTTTGTAGCCAAGAGGACAACAATGAAGATTTTGAACATAGGATATTACTGGCCTACACTCCACAGGGATGCAGGGAAATATACAAGGAAGTTTGATAGATGCCAGAGGATGGGTTGACCAACAAAATCTAATGAGATGCCCCTTTACCCCCAAGTAGTAATCACTCCATTTGACAAATGGGGATTGGATTTTTTACGACCCATTGATCCTCCATCAAATGGTAAATCCTATATCTTAGTATGCACTGATTATGTAAACAAGTGGGTAGAAGTTAAGGCCATGAATCATGCAAGAGATAATAAGGTTGCATAATTTCTTTATGAGAAATTTTTCGCACAGTATGGGGTTTCAAGAGAGATAGTGACTGATCAAGGGGCTCAATTCACCTCAACCCTTGTTATAGCATTGGTCAATGAATACAACATAAGGGTCTACTCCTTATCACCCTCAGGCCAATGGCCAGGTTGAGGTGACTAATAGGGAAATTGAAGCCATTCTGACCAAAATAATGGCTATCCATACGAAGGATTGGACAAATAGGCTGCCCAAAGTTGTTTGGGCCTATAGGACTACCTGGAAAACCACCACAGGCTTCACTCATTTTGAGTTGTTGTATGGAAAGACAACTATGATGCCCATTGAATTTGAGCATAAGACTCTTAGGACTACACTAGACTTAGGGATGGATATCTCTGAGGCACAACAAAACATAATTATGCAGTTGAATGCTTTGGATGAGATGAGGAAGACAACCTTGCATCACACAGAGGTAGTGAAAAATCAGAGAATAAAGTGGCATGAAAAATTCGTAAAGGACAAGAAATTCCAGCTAGGTGACTAGGCATTGCTCTACGACTCAAGGTATCAAGATAATGTAAGAAAATTGTAGTCAAGGTGGCTAGGACCATATGAGGTTGTTGAAGTCTTCCCCAATGGTGTTGTTCAGTTCACTACCATTGAACTTGTCAAATTTAAGTTGTTTGTCAACAGTCATTGCCTCAGGTTGTATCACAAGCCAACCCAAGGAGGAATTCCTGTAGCAATTCACTCACCATGCAACACCCAAATTTCAGTAACTGAAGGAAGTAGACCTAGTGTCCCTCCTTCTAGCTAACTAAGGTACGTAACTTGTCATAATAAAGAATTCCACTTTTGTGGGAGTCCACTTCTTCATTCATTCACCCATCCACCGACCCATCTCCACCTTTCTCTCTCTTCCATCATGTCACCATAACTTCACTTCATTCCACCATCATTTCACTTCATTCCATCTCCACTTTCATTAATTGCTCAATTGACTTCTTAAAAGGTGACTGGTACTTTCTCCATAATATTTGCAATAGATCTTTCAAGAATTTAGGTACGTGCACATCAATTTTCTACGTCTTAATTGTCTTTTAGTACATTCATTTAATTACTGTACATTAATATAGACATTCTCCATAGCATGTAATTATTCCTTGCCCCTATCAAATCATCATTACTACCTCGCATGCGAGGACACATGCTCAAATTTAGGTTAGGGGGAAGTGTGAATACCATGTCCACGTGTCTATCCATGTTGTTCCATGTCATCAAATTTAAATTGAGCTAATCTGAATCTCGAGTGAGGTGATGACTCGCATGTTTGAGATGACACCACACCATTGCCATTTTTTTTCGATTGTATTTTTCGTTTATTACTCTTTACTACCTTTATTGATTCTGTCATAATCCTAAGCCGCCAAAAAGGTAAAATCCAAACGACATTGGCGTAGGGAATTCAACAGTGTTGTAGGAAGGTGAAATTTGGCTTTCAGACAAAGATTGCAGGAAGGGAAACTTTGTAAAGTGCTTGTTTAATTACAAACAACTAAAACAATGGGAGGTGGGTTAATTAGAAATGAACCCATGGTTCATGATGTAGTACTCCAAGATGCACCTTGCCAGGCTGAGTTTAGAAACTACGGATGGTTAGATTATTTCTTGAAGTTGAATGATTATAATGAAGACGATGCGTTGGAATTTTTCTAGACATTGTCTAAAGGAAAGACCATGGTAAAAGGGTTGGAGGTAATAACTATTGAAGAGAGGATTGCAGAAGTTACAGGGTTGCTTGCCGATGGTGAACATTACCTTGCTACTAGAGATGCTAGGTCAACTAGGAGTGAATTTACAGAACCTGGTGACCCTCCATTGAATGTGGACAAACAAGGTGCGAAGAGAACCTTTCTACCTGAGCCATGGAAGCAAGTAGCTATTTATGTTGTGAAGTACCTTACTTGTGAAGGTCGTTAGTCGAACCTACATTCTGTGCACTTCAAACTCCTAAACCATATGAGGCATGGGAGAAGAATGAACATGCCAAATGTGTTGTATCACCTTCTTTCAATCATGGCTACTGAGACCCAAAAAGGTAGGGATAATTCTGTTTCCCACCATTGTCTAATCAAATTATTAGTAGAGAAGTCTCTGCATGATGTGTCTGATATAACTTGGGAAGAATTCTTAAATATTGATCAATTTAGACCAGAGCATTTGTGACCTAGGGTTTTGCCTCAACCTTGTAGGACTAGGAGGAGAGTGAGTTTTATTGAGGCCACTCCTGAAACCTCAACTTTTGGCACAAGCCCTAGTGTAAACCTTCTTGCAACTGAACAAACCATAGAGATTGGCTCTTCTAAGATAGAAAATTCAGACAAAGAAAGTTCCTCTTTAGATTATGATGATGATGTCCCTCTTGGCATCCTAATTCGAACTAGGACACAAAAGAAAGAAGTAGAAATAAGGAAGGGAAAAACTAAACAACAAACAACAAGAAAAGAAACATCAAGCTCTAAGAAATGAAAGGTTGACATTGTTCTTCTTGTAGCCGAAGAGAAACATGAGAGCCCTCCTAGAAAAAAAAAGACTAGTTGGACCAACTGCTGGTATGTCTCCACAGGGAACCCCTAGGACTAGAGAAACATCATGAGAGGACATAGAAGCCCTAATGGGGTAGGTGAATGTTGAGGAAAATGACATATTTGAGGAAGCGACAAATATAAGATTGGAAGAGCTTGCTGCCATCGTAGAACAAGTTGAAAGTCAAGAGTATGAGAAGAATAAGGAGCTCTTGCAACAAGAGCAAGAGAAAGAGTTCCTACAACAAGAGCAAGAGCCCCTGCAGCTAGAATTGGGAGAACAATTAGTACCCTTGTAGCCAAAATTGGCCGAACAATAGAATCCCTGCAGCTAGGGCCACATGAAGAGCAAGCATCAGTGCTAGGAATTTTTTTGGTAGGAATACATAAGCCCTCTGATTTTTCAATACACATGGTAGCAATGAACTGATGGAATGGGATGCAAAGGAGGGAAGAGGAATGGAAAGAGGAGAAACACAGGCTGAAGAAGGGAATTCAAAAGAGAGATGAAGAGATTGAAGAGAATAATACAAAAAATGTTGCTTTAAAGGAAAAGGTGGACAATATAGCAGCCTTAGTACCTTAGATATTAGAATGCAGGACTCCTCCAAGGGTCTATGCTCTGTGTTTGAAGGAGAATAATCTTTTTTTAAACTAGCAAGGATTGTTTCAAGTTTGAATCCTTCCATTAAGATTCCTCTTGAATTTTTCCAGGCTTATTAGATTGCTTCCCCTGAGATGAAAAATTTGTTGTGTGAATTCTATTTGCATAATTATGCTGTGTCCAAAGATCATGATTGGAATCCATTGTTGTATGTTGGGGATTTCTAATTAAGGGCATTCATGTCTCAGATATAGAATGAAATTAGTTGGGGACAATAGTTCAGGACTTATAGGCAAATAGAATCCAATACTCCCCTGCCCATCAGGGCTGAATTTAGAAACCTAGGGGACATTTTCAGGGATTGAAACATAATTCTTTACCGACCAAGCTATAGCAGTAGGATCCTGCCTATGAGAGAAGCAGTTTACAAAGAATATGAGAAGGTAGCAAAAACCATAGGGGAATCTGTAACGAGATATTTGACACAGAGGTGGAACAGTCTAACTGATGAGTTAAAATGAGCTGAGCCTCACTCTTTGCAGAACTATGCTGCAACATGCAAAAGAGTTGATAGATATATACAGATTGGAAGGTCAAAGAGACAATTTTGGCTTCCATTAAATTTTCAGCCACCTATCCTATTATGGCCTATGCCAAATTTTAGGTATTATTAGTATGATATAGTTGCAGAGAGGCAAAGATGGAAGAGGTTGGACAACAAACAAGGGTTCTATTGGGAATCTAATTCATACATTGTAAGAACTGATGTAGGACAACTGACAATTGCAAATTTCAAGGCATTGACTAAGCAAAATAACAACCCTTCCTCTGCTGGAGGACCAACAAAACCTTAGGTTGGGGGAAAAATGAGTCGAGTTTATGGCTCAATTTTGACAGAGTTTATTATCCATTTGTTGTTGTTGTCATAGATTTTGATACTTGGATGTGACCTTTTTATGATATTTCCTCAAAACCATAGACATTGGGCATGCGTTTATTTTTGTAACCTTTAAATGACATTGACATGCTTATGAACTATCTATATTAATTTCACATGTGGATTAATGAATAACACTTTAAGATAGTTACATATATGTAATTGTTGTGCATACTAATATTATTATGTAGATATAATTAGAGCCTACAAAATTGAGGAAGATTTTGTCAGCTGGTCATTTGCCATAAAGGTCAATAAGGTGATCATTCAAAGGTCAATGGAGGGAAGACTCTCAATGGAGGGAGATTCCTAGTTTAAATCAAAGAATTGTAACTGCCTTGTAAATGGTCTTAATTGTTTGTTGAGCGAATATAGGAGTTATTGTTGTGCTAGGTCTGCGTTAAGGCAAACATGCTTGACCAGATTCCACGCATGCATAACCTCCTCTCCATTTTTTATGCTTTCCCTAAAGTGGTGTCCCCCTAATCTGTTGGAGTTGACTTCCTTGCTAGGTAGTTAGTTAGTAGTTTTTCTTCCTATAAATAAGACTCAAATGCTCCTTCTCAGAAGGTTGATTAATCTGATGATGTAATCACATTCTTAGTTTCTCAGTAATATAGTTATGTTACTTGATTGTACTCATGCTTTTCAATGAATAAAATGAAGTTATAAGTTCATGCATTTGAGTTTACATTTGTTTTAAGGAATACTCATCCAAGGAGGCCCACTTGGTGAGCATTCCATCCTTTAGTTTAGTTAGTACTTTTTGTTCATCAATTAGTTAATAATCTGACACTGTCTGTTCCTGCAACCACTAGAATTCCATTATGTGATTGTTCCTACAACCAAAACAGATAGAGTAGTTTGTTGTTTGTTTGCTCAAATTTTTATTTTTGTCATGCATTTCAGCTTATTATAGTTGTTGGTTGATGTTCAATACTTATATTACTTTTTTCCAAACAATTTACTTTCAACATTATGTCTTTCTTAACTGTAAGATGAATATGGTTACTATGGATTCCTAGTGCACATACTATGTTGACTCATTTCAAGTCTATGTCCTTGGGTTGACAAGTTAAATGCATCTTTATGATGATTTAAATAATCTTAAGAACTTAATTGTTAAATCATTGTAGAAGGCCAACAATTGTGTCATTTATCAATATGTAAATGTATTTAGCCATTCTCTTAAATAGACACAAAACCAAATAAAAATCACTACAAATATACAAATTTCAGCATTAAAAATTCATATTTTTATTTTCTTAATTTAGTTTTGTGTTCAATTGACTATTTTTCTAAACTATATTTAATTTTTACATGTATAAGATTTTCAACAATATTTTCGATTTCTGTTCTCAAATTCTCTTTCTTTATTTTACTCAAACTCCACTTGACATCTTTTATTATTTACTTATCTCTTTGTAATAATAAGAAAGAAAAATATTAGAAAATTGTCATTTGAAATATCTTAATATCTTTTAAACATAACGTATTTCCAATGACAGAGCTGTACACAATAATTTGAGAGCAATAATGATGACATTTCCATTGACCAAGTTGTCGGAATAAAGTTAAAAATTATAACCTTTCCCATTCTCTGCAACGCCCTTATGTAGGGAAAAAGTTATACAAAACATGAATAAAAACGTAACTCCAAACGCTCATAACTTAAGAATATTCTGGAATATTTGCAATCTGCTTCGAGTCAATATTCTAGAATAAATTTTGTTTGTGAAAATGATATATTGAATTTTTCCAATAGATTTATTATTATTTTAGATTGAACTTAAATATTATAATACTTTTCTAATCAGTTGTATTAATCAAATCTCCTTATATTTTCACAATCTTTGTAAGTATAGTTAATATTTTAAATAATTTAATAATTCTCAATATTTTTATTGTAATTAAAGGGAAAGAAAGTTATAAGATACCCTTATTAGTGAGGGAATTTCTTCATGATTAAAACAACCTCTTAATCGTAACCCTCTTCTTCTTACAGAAATTACTTCAAATACATATTAATACAATTATTTATTATCATTGATTTTTCTATTTACTATATTTTAATTTTTATACACATAATCAGAACATTAATATCAAAATTAAAAAAAAAAAATTAAAGATTTTTTTTTAAATATCAAACATTTTGAAGGAGGGAAGTTTGAATGGACTTTTTGAGGAGGCAGACGCCACGAAACACCCAGTTTCTTGATCAAGATACATAATAAAAGAGGTGACATTCAAAGAAATCTGAAAATGTGTTAATGTTGTGTTCCTTGGTCCGTTAAACCCGCTTGATCTCATCAACGTCATTAATATTCCTTCCTTCCTTCATTCAAAGATTATACTAAAAAAAAATAAAAATACTTATGCTGTATTCCTTCCTTCCTTCCTTCATTCAAACATTATACTCAACAAAAAAAAAAATTCCTTATGCCGTATAAAACCAAACAACTCACTGCTAAACCATCCACCTATTGAACGATCTAATAATTAATCTTGATTTGATATTAAATATTTGTAGGCTTTGAACATTTATATATTTCTTAATATAGTCAAGCTCATCTATTTGAGAACACGTGGCTTTTTCTTCATATTTTTTCATCATGTTGTTTTTCCTAGTCAAAAGATTATTGGATGCTTTGAACATATTCCGTGTACCCCACGTATACTTCTGACTTTTTAATTAATTATTTTTTCAATCTGCTTAACTGTTGAATGAAACCCCGTAACTCATTATCATACTTACGTTTTGCAGAAGTCAGGAGGTCGATTCCCATGAAGAATTACCGTTCGTTCCTCCGCGGCCCAACAGTAACTACAACATTATATAGTGTGTATGAGATTACATGACTCCGGGACTTGTAAATTGTAGTTACTACTTTTTATAAGATATTTTTCTACGGCTGCTTGGATTTGTTATAAATTATCTGGCCTTTGTTTGTCTCGGGGAACAAACCTGTGTATTTATATCAATTCTTGAGAAATTTCACGGCCGAAAATCACTTTTATGCTCAACCGAAAGTGTCGATTGCAACTCTTTAGGTAATTGCCGATTCTGCTTTAAATTTTTCCTCTATAGTCAAGATATTTTAGCTAATTAATTGTAATTTGGAATTTTTACATAATTGCTAATTCTGCTCAAGATTTTCTCCATAATTCAGATTTTTTAATATAATTGCCAATTCTGCTTAATTTTTTCCTTCATAATTCAGATTTTTTTAAATGTAATTGCCAATTCTGTTTAAGATATTTCTCCATAAATCAGATTTTTTAATATAATTGCCAATTCTGCTTAATTTTTTCCTTCATAATTCAGATTTTTTTAAATGTAATTGCCAATTCTGTTTAAGATATTTCTCCATAAATCAGATTTTTTAATATAATTGCAGTTATGCTCATAATATTTCCGGTTCAAAATTTTAGTTAACTGCCATTTCTGCTTAAAATTTTTATTAATTGCTCTTTCTACTAAAAATTTGTCCTCTATTTTCATATTTTGTCCAATGATTTTAGCGAACTGTGTTGTTTCCTAACCACTTATTTTATAATTAGTTTTTATTTCCCTAAATTGTATTTTCTATCAACTCTTTTGAATAATTCTTTTCGCCTTTGTTTTTCAAGTTTTTATCTCTGCACAGCTACGCCAGGGTTAACATTAATTGATTTTTTTTCTTTCGTTATCTACACTGATGATGGAATCCTTCTGGAAGATTGTTCTTATAACATTATGGATTGCAGAAGCTTGAAGCCTTTAATCAATTATTGTTTAGCAGGTGCATGGTTGCTTTCTAAGTTATAATTTGTACATCAATGCTAGTTTAATGTCAATTACTCTTCTTCTTTGTAGTCTTAAGTGTCTCTTCCGAAATACTTGTTGCAATTTGTCCCGATCAGTGTGCTTTTAACATTTTGGTCTGCACCATCTTGAAGTCTCTTATTATTTATTATTTAGGAGGTGGAGGGTCATGTTTTAAGTTTTAAACTGTACATCTATGCTAGTCTTAATGTGATATCAATTATTCTTCTACTTTGTGGTCTGCAATGTTGATTCTGTAAATTCCTATTGCATTCCTCTTGAAGATTTCTTTTTTAAAATTATGGATCGCAGAAGCTTGAAGTCTTTAATCAATTATTGTTTAGGAGGTGGATTGTTGCTTTAAGTTTTAAACCTACAGCTATGCTAGTCTTGGTCTCAATTCTTCTTCTTTGGTATTGAAGCTTTTAGTCTGCAAAACATAAAAACTTTTCTTGAGTGCTAAGCCTTTAGAAACGTAATTTCAAGCTTTCTTTGGTAGCGGAAACATTATGTTGCAGAAAATCAAGTATCTCTCTGATAGGTCTTATGAATCACTGGTGATAAACTGCAGCCGCCAGTCTTCATTTAACAATTTAACATTGAGCTATCTGTGACAATTACTGCAAATGTCTTTTGTATAAATGATGTTTTTTTGGGCTGATAATTGAGGAGAAATGTAGTTCAGATCATATTCTTGTATTACTTTGTCTCATTGAGGAGCAAGTTGTTTCAGGTAAGTCTAAAATGAAATTGAGCTTTGAAAGGATCAATGTGAGTTGTTCAGATTCATATTAGGATACAGTTAGGAGATTAGGGAGTATTTTAAAGGAACCAGATGTTTCTAGAAGTATAGAAATATTTAGTTATTTTAAATTTATTTTTCGAGATGTAAATTGATATACTTGGGGCCCTCTTCTTTGTATTATTTCAAAAAAAGAAAATTATAATTCAAGTATGAAAGTACCCTTGAACAGGAAAGCTGACAAGTAGCACCAAAAAATTTGACCTAAAGGGCTTTGCTTGAAAATCAGAGGCCCCAACTTAACAACCAGCTCCAAAACTAAACACATGAAAGCATAACAACAGAAAACCACAACCTATGGCCCAGCACCATCATCTTCCTCAGCTCCTTGAACAGTAGTTGAATTGCCAGTCCCACCGTCAGCACCAGCTAAGCCAGCATTATGAAGGAGATATTACACTGCCTGCTTTACTCTTTCTGCCCTCTCCCTATCCAAATGAGGGGAAGGATCTCTAAACATGTGCTGAACATCAGCTAAATCAAAGCTAGGAATGGAACCCTCCCTTCAATCCACCATGAATTTCTGCAATGTATCAATGGCTCCAACAAGTGCCATGAAGCATGATACCTACTCCCTAAAGGAAGCCATAGAAACCAACCTTCAAAATTATGACCCTGCCAGTGGCAAGGGGCATCTAGGATGGACTTTAGAAATCTTTAGGGCAGACATTAGGCTGTAATGTCCCCATTTTCGGAGTAATCACCATTCAGGAGGTTGGTTAGCCTATTAGCCATTCCCGTAGGCTAATCCAGTTGGATAGGGAATGATTTGCTGCAACTGGTCATATTTTTTATATTTTTGGCCAATGTAGATAAAAGGGCAATAAATATTTTATTATTTGGCCAGGGAGGAAAATAAATATTTTTTATTATTCAAGGGGAAACGTAAATATTTTATTATTTGGCCAAGGAGAAAAATAAACACTTTATTATTTGGCCAAGGAGGGAATAATATTAAATTAATTATTTATAAAGTTATCTGAATAAATTAAATTATAAATAAAGGTAACTTTATTTTGATTAATTTAATTAAAGTGACTTAAATAGAAAATAAAATATTATAAAGTCACTTTATTAAATATTTTAAAGTGACTTAAGTGAAAAATAAAATAATATTATGAAGTCACTTTAGGAAATATTAAAGTAACTTCAGGTGTTGGAGTTAGGTTAAAGCTACTCTTCTAGAAGCGATTCCACTGAAATTCAAAAGGAAGGAGCGTCACTGGGCATATTGTGGAGTTGATAAACTTGATTTCTCTCATTTTTCAACTGAGGATTCAGTTGCAGCCAACTCTGAGGATGATAACCCTTGGAGAATTGCAGGTTGGACGAAAACCCAATCCTACTTGTGAGGCGGATTCATACAAGATTCACTATTGGACATATTTGCAGATTTGTGAGCAATTTGGGGTTATTTCCAACTAGGGTTTGAACCCATTTTCAGAGCTTTCAGAGCTAAATTGCAGATTTGAAGTATTAAGGACTTCTTTTGCATTCTCTCTTTTGGCCGGCTAGTTCTAAAGAATATTTGCAATCATTTGCAAGTGGTTTTAGAAATTTTGGAGCTGTTTCAGATTTTATATGAATTTTTCTTCATTTGGGCGACTAGGGTTTTGAAGAAATTGCAGATTTAAGTTTCAGATTTTAGTACTTTAATTTCCGTTTGCTGGAGCTAGGGTTTGGAGACTTCATTTGGCATCATTTGGTCCTATCTCAGCCTAGGGTTTCTAGGGTTTCATATTTTCCCTAGCCAATTTGCATTTGAGAGGGTTTGAACATTATTAAAGGCATCTTTTTGAGCTTCATTTCCAGATTTGCTTCAGAGGAGTTGCTGCTCTGAAAATATTCTGAATATCAGTCTATTTCCAGCCATTGTCTTCTTCACTTCATGGCCTTCATTGTCTAATAACTCTTCAATGTAATTGGGTATGTTTGCCTTATTGATAAACTTCTATTTTGGTGAAAATCAGACTTATACTCTTTGTTGTTGTACTCAGATCAGAACTTTGTTAAGTCTGATATATTTCATTTCTATGAGAAATAAGAAGCCATTAGTGTTACATTTTATTATATTGCTTTATGTACTTGTGTCCTATCGTTTTATGTCATTGTTCAATCAAAGCATTACGCAAAAATCACAAATAGACACCTGCATATTCAGAAAATCAGATTGCATGCAAAGTGTTTGACAAAATGTCAAACAACACAAATTGAAAAATTCAGAGCAAATTAGGCAAGGGTTCTTACATAGGCCACCTCTAAACTCCTAATGAACATAGAACTCTGCCAATGCCTTCACCACATCTTTGTATATCACAAAATCAAGCAGATTTGAAGCAAACTTGGAAGCAATGTCATAATTTACCCTTTTCTTGTTTTTGGTCTCTAGATAGTCCAAGCCATGGTTTACATACTCAGTGAGTACTTGCCAAGCCCGCGAGTGCTCATTGGAAATAAACCCCAACAAGTAATTCATAGGTTTACTTGCGACTTGGTTGGAGAAAAACCTATGTTACACCGGCGTCGGGGACGGGGGGACATCAGGATGGGGGGACAAAGCCGGATCTGGGACAAGGCCTCACTTCGGACAGCAAGGACGCTTTATGGGGGGCTGGACGGTGGGTGGAGCACTATATACTATACATATGGTACTTAAATGCTAGTTATGAAAAGATGTATAAGACTATTAAAGGCCAAAATAGCAAAATTGAAATACTAAATAGTAAATACTTGAACATTGAACATTGAACATTGAAGTTTTCAATATCGAATTACTTATACTAATTAGAAATTAGAATAGTAATACTCAATACTACAATGTAACAATTGTCGAATCGGCAAATGGAAGATTTCTATTATATGATATCAAAAATATCTGATCATAAAGATGATTACAATGAATAGCATGATATCAAAACAAGTACAAAATCAAATGTTAAAATGACAAAATGTAGTGAAGGAGGCAGAAGCCCCTAATCATCCCTCAGGAGGATGGCAAACTCCTCCTCACTGGAACCACTGGACTCCCCAAGGTCAAGATCAGCCAAAGGAACACCAACCAGCCCTATATCTGAAGCATCCTCATCCTCATCAATCTATGATGGCTCCTCTGGCTCTACATCCCATCGTGTTGCTAGGCTCTCCTTGTACACACGTGTCCTGCGGTCAGTGATACGCAAGGCACTATGTACAACCACTAGCTTCTCCACTCTCCTAGAGGTAAGTTTGTTCCTCTTAAGAGAGTGGATGAAGCCATAAGTAGACCAATTCCTCTCAGAAGCTGAAGAACTAGAAACTTGGGACAGCAAACGAATGGCTAGTGTGGTAGTCAATGATTTCGGTCCATGACGAGTCCACCACAAAATCGGATCCTCCTGTCCCATAGTTCTTATGTCCGCCTTTGCCACAACCTTATAACCCCTAAGAGTAGCAAATTCCGTCCACTCAATGCGAATGTTGCCAACAGCTTCAACATCATACATCCTATCAATGCACCTGAAGAACCCTTCCTTCACCTCATCATCCTGAATCGGTGTAACTCTACCAAGCCTAGGCATGTACCACTTCGGATTCAATGCATAAGCAGCCATGTGCAAGGGAGTGTTTAGGCTGTCCCATCTACGCTAAATAATAGGCTGAATGTAAACATTGCAGAATGCTAAAGTGGGGTCCTTCTCTCGCACAACTGCCGACCAAGCATAGAATCAATGCACTTATACACCTCTCCAAGGTTAGGTGCATCCCCATCCCCATATCTGATGACCTGGACAACTGGTGTAATGATGGCGACAATATATTTTGCATCATTCCAAAATGCATCACTCTTCACTATCTCCTTCACCCTCTTCCCCTGCTCTGTCTTGGCCCCATCCCACCGATTCCATTCTTGTGTCATAACCATGAGTTGCAGTGGCTCTTGCAACTCAAACATTCTCTCCAAAAGAAATGAAATAGGATGCATATCCGGGTCTCAACCGTTTCAAGAACCTTCAAAGCTCCTCAAGATGGCATGTAGCGGTGGTTGCAGAGTATACATCCGCATTCAGCATTGTTGACCACTCCCTCTAATCCACTTAATCTTTCCCCATGTCCTTGAGCCGCATTGTTCATGGGTATGCACAATGTATGAGTCCACCAAATGTAAGTCTCAGATGCTACCTCAGCAAGCCTCCCCGCAGCTCTGCACACATCTGCTGCATCTGTCACTACTTGAACAACATTTTGTGGCCCAATCTCCTCAATAGCTGCCTGAAGGATCTCAAACTGAAAATCAACATCTTTTCGATGCCCTGAACAATCAACTGCACTGAGAAAGAATGGGCCCTCTGAGCATGTAACTATGACATTGATGAGTGGACGATGCCTAATGTCCGTCCACCCATCCATAATTGTGCTACATCTAGACTCCTCCCAACATGCCCTCATCGTCTCCATCAATGAATTGATCTTGGCATAGTTGTTATCCAAGATCGTGGTCCTCAATTTGTGCTCACCTGGTGGCACATATGATGGTCCTCCCTTTGCCACCATCGAAATCATCTCCTTATAATAAGGAGATCGAGCTACATGGAATGGGATTCCATTGGCAAAAAAGAACCTGCCAATGGAATCATCTATTTGATCCCTTAGGTGCACATTAAATAAATCAGCTATGGGGTTAGGCTGACTTTGCATCTTGCGTTTCTCCTTGCCCTGTTGTGATTCAGCCATAGTGCTATAAGTGGATGACGGTCCTGAGGCTGACCCTGACAATGTTCCTGCTCTCTGATGCAATGCAGGAGTAGAAATATGTGGCTGCCTCTGCATTTGCTGCTCCTGAATCTGCTGAATAGTTTGAATATGTTGCCTACCAGACAAGGTAGTAGGCATTGGAATTGTCACGTCATCTGGAACACCCCAAAGCTTGTTGAACTCAATTCTGTATTTCAAATTTTTAGATTTCTTCAAAAAATCACATGCTCCCACACCTTTTCCTAGCCAAAAGAGGAAGTGTGCATTAACTCTGGTGATGCTCCCAAACCAATCATCACCACAAATGTTGCATTTCCATTTCCTCGTACCACCAGTTGATTATGTTGGGGCTGTTATTCTTGTTGCAAACTGTTTGAGAGGAGATTTGGGATCATAAGGACCCCTAGCCCACTTTGCCAAAAGCTAGGAGGGGCAATCAGTAGAAACTGGTGCACTAGCTATGGAACTAGTTTGCCCTTCCGGATTTGACCCATGCTCACCCCCCTCATTGGGCTCATCCTCATGCTCAGGTTCATATTCTGATTGGCTTGCACTATGAGAATGAGTTTCCATCTCATCCTCACTCATTTCATGACTGTGGGAGCTCATTTTAACATTGCATTTCACAAAATGAAAAAAAAAAAATCAATAAACACATAGTTTCAGCCTATACCCTACTTTAAATTTTTAAAATTATAAAAAAAAAAAACTCTATATTTTAAATTTTTTAACAAATTTTAAATTGCAAAACAAAATCTAAATTAATTTAGAAAATGGAACAACAAGAAATGAAGTAAGAAAAATTAGAAAATGAAACAATAAGAAATGAAAAAACATTGAAAATCAGAAAATAAAATAAAAAATCAGTTAAAAACCCTACCTTTTGCTTGAAAAATCTCTTCAACAAGGTGAAGAATCTTCCTCCTCTTCTTCTTCTTGCTCCTTGACACTCCTCTTTCACTTGCAATCACTCCTTTCATTCCTCCAATCACTCTTTCCTCAGCCTTCACTCTTCTTCTTCTTGCTGTAGCAAACAAGTAGAAATGCAAATGTGAATAAAAATGAAGATTGGAGGGCCTTTTGAAGGCATGTAAGAGTGTAGATGGGCCCCACATGCCCTTAGGGTTCGAATAGAACCAATAAAATATTAAAAAAATGTCTTAATTTTTTTTTTAAATGAGCTTTTTGACTGTCTGCCGTAGGAGACGCCTGGGCGTCCCTCAAGATGCTCAAGGGACGCCCAGGCGTCTCCCATAGCATCTCGGAGATGCTGGGACGTTTCCGCGTCTCCGGCTGCAAGGCAAAAAATGGTGGTGCCGCCGGAGACGTGGGAACGCTGTCCCCACGTCTCCGGGATGTCCCTGTTTCGAAAACGCTAGGGCTTAGGGGGGGGACGCGTCTCTGGAGTTCACTGAGAAAAACTCACCAAGAAATAGTTGTTGACTCGTAGAAAAATCACCGTTGACTTACTGTTGACATGTTTTTTGCTCTTTTTAACCCTAAAAAATGCTCTGTTTTTGCACATCATCT
Organism: Sequoia sempervirens; assembly: GCA_007258455.2. Lineage (NCBI taxonomy): Eukaryota > Viridiplantae > Streptophyta > Pinopsida > Cupressales > Cupressaceae > Sequoia > Sequoia sempervirens. The sequence continues at coordinate 72,785 of VDFB02044724.1, read as the reverse complement.
AGGAATGTGGTTTTGACGCGCTTTTTCTCTTTAATCCCTCAAAAATCTGTTGTTTCTTCCTTAATTGGTAAAATTGAGAAAATGGTGTGTAGCATGAAGTTTTGTGTGGTTTCAAAGGCCTTAATTTGGGCTACCCTTAGACCTTGCGAGGGGTGTTGCCCCTCGACCCCCACGAGGGGTGTTGCCTCTCAACCCTGTTGGGGGCGTTGCCCCCAGACCCCCACTCCCCCCAAACCCCTGCACCCAGTTGGGGGTGTTTCCCACAAACCCCCACCAAACTCATTTGATTCATTTGCAGCTATACTTTGCATAAAGTTTATATTTTTTCAAAAAATTATGTTTTTTTTTTAAATTTAAGTGTTTTTTAAGGTGTCAAGTTTTGCTAAGTACTCTCCGAGTCAATTTTTTTTGGCTTGTTGAGTTCTCTTTGAGTTTGTGTTTGCAAAGTATGGTCCAAACCATAGTGGCAAAAATCTTTTGGAGAAAAACTCGGCAAACTAAAAGTAGATTTTTTGAAAAAATCAGGATTTAAATGGGAAAAAATTGGGAAAAACCAAAATAAAAAAAAAAAAGTTAAAAAATGTTGAAAAAGAGACAAAAGCTACTTGTTTTTGAAATTTAAAGGCATTTCCATAGCATAGAGATATAGAGAGCAAATAAAATAGAGAGTTTAGCCCATGAATTGTCTAAAATAAAGAGTTTAGCCCATGTATTGTCCGATAGAAAAGTTTGCCTAAAATAGAAAAATGTAGTGTAGCATGTAAGCTTTGCTAGTAAATGATTCTTTGGTAAGTTTTGTATGAAGCTGATAGAGCTATTGCTTAGTTAACAATAAAACATTTCACTGAATAATATGTGAGTGAACCTCTAGTCTTGTTGTATGATGTGAGTGGATGGTAAAATGCTACTATCAAAAGAATGTTTAATCATAAAGACTGCACTATCATAACAAACTCTGAAACCTTCAAAAACTTAGTAAGACCTCAAAACAACTACAATAAACATGTTTGCATCCCAGAAGGATAAAAGAAAAAAATATTTTATCACTAAGAAATTTTCAATAGGAAACTTCAAAGAACCCAACTACTTATTTTCTAATATCTAAAAAGTAAACAAGCAACTCGTTATCCCTCAAGGAAATAGAAGAGATGAGATAATTTTTTCTAAATGTATAAATGTAATGTCCCCTTGTTAAACTTATCCTAGAAAGATAAAATGCACGAGTTAGGACATTTAATTTATTTTACCAACACATCATTTTGCTCATGTAAATTGCCTTGAAGACCTGCATACATCATGTATTATCAATTAAGCACATAATTTCTTGTTCATGATTAGATCATTTCATTTTGCACATTTTAAGAATAAGACAAATAAAATGCATTATCATCTAGGGCATAAACTAATATGATTGGATATGACTTATTACTCTTGATCGGAATAGATCTTCGCCTTGTTTCCTCTTTCCTAACCTCTTTGGATGGTAGGTTTACTGTGCCAAGGGCGCGTAAACGATCTCTAATTGGACCCCCTCAAGGTTTCCTACCTATCTTGGGACCGTCCATCAATGGATTGATTTACCAGCTTTTCCCTCCACAAACTCCCTATCCTTATTGAGCGCTAGCGAAAAGGAAATTTTGGCCTGAAGTCTATTCTTCAAGGTAAAGTCATAATAGCTCAATAAGATACAATTAATTGCTATAAGCAATATTATAGTGACATTGATTAATATTATCCATTAGTTTTCAGATGTGGAATTAGTTATTCATTTATGCTACATATATAAGCTCAATATGTTGACACATATATATGTCTAGTAATTGCAAACGTCTCTGTGCATTTACTTATCATATTACATTTAATTGGATTCACAATTCAACGTAGATCAGAGTGTTTATAATCATTTACTGATATTCAATCTAACAAGATATGGGTTAGTCATTATTCTGTAACCCTCATTGTTATTCAGTCGGTTGAGGATACTTACCTCTGATCGATGCACTATACTAGGCTTTCTCAAGACGTATTCTCTGTAACCTGATCTGTCTCCTTTCTTCCACGCGATGATCTATTCTTAATCACTCGGAAGATATCGTTAGTATAGATCACACAGATACCAATGCTTTTATTCATACTTATTTTAAAGCATCATTATTGGATAATCGCAAATAATACATTATATATACATTTTCTTGTATGTATTGTATGCGCCTACCATCTATGATGTATCTGTGAATTTCAATATATATATATATTTCTAACTATACACTTATCAATTGTTAACATGTCATTCCATCTCCCAATATATTTATCCATCCTAATATGTTCAATTATGGATCCACATTAATTATGAGACTAATAAGGTGATATGCATTTCTTCCTATGATAATATGATATGCATATCTAAAAATAATAATTATCCCATGTTAACACTTGCATTATTATCTCTTTTAATATTGAATATTAATATATTTATCAAATACCAATTGTAACATCTACCTTTAGTTAACATAATCTTGAAATCATAATCCAGTTCCCTCTAAGTCATGAATTAATCATTATTACTTAATTGAACATAATACATATATATGTATAACCAACTATCAATTAGTGCTAGGCTTACCATACTCACCCTAACCCAGCATACATATACTTATTATATTTACTTAGCACTTATATACTGTCCATATTTATTTTATGATATCTATATTTAGGACTTATTTACTACTAACATACCATCGATATTATTTATATTTATTTCTTACCTCCCTCATCAGCCTGGAGATAGACATCCTCTTTTTCCAGCCACGATCTCATGGGTGTAAATAATCAAACGCCATTGGTCTGGAATATATTCCTATTCTCATTTCTGCTGTATACTCAAAAGTCTATTCCAGATTACTTATGTTCTATTCCGTAATCATTCGATTCTCTGTTCTTCCAGATTTCTTAGATTTCTTATACTTGAAATGATTTTTTATGATATCCCTTGGAAAATGGTTTGAGTTCCATTATATATCCCTATGTCCAAGTGAAATGGTGCATCTCTTGGAAGGAGGCTACTATTCGAATGGGTGTGTCTTTACATGTCATGTCCCCGATTTGGAGGCAGAGTAATTTAATTAAAGTAATTAATTAAGTTGTCCAAATATTGATATTTCATAAGGATGACTAATTGATTATTTTAATTAAATTAAAGTGGAGTATTAAATTAATTATTTAATAAAGTTATCTTAATAAAATAATATCTCAAAGGTAACTTTATTATAATTAATTTAATAAAGTGACTATAATAAAATGATATATCAAAAGGTCACCTAAATAATAAAATAATAAAATATTCTAGAAGCTTCTTGGAGATGGGTTAGAAAAAGTATATAAGAAGCTCATTGCTAGTCATTCAAGCACACTTGGATTTTATTACTTCTTACATACCTGCGTGGTAGAAAGAGAGGTTGAATGCTTTCATTGCCTGAGGGTTTGAAGACTCTAAGGTACCAATTTCGGTTGTGAAATATCAACCCTAGTTGGATAGTTGAGGGAGATACTTTAGTCTTTCTCATTGAAATAATTGCAGCCATTGGATAACATTTTTGGAGAAATTTGGTGAGTTATTTGAGGTCTGTAATTTTGTTTCAGTTTGCAGACCAGCCATGGGGGGAATTGCATTTTCATTCATTGCTCTTCACTAAGGGGACAAAATTTTGTGGATATTGGAGGGATTGTCTCCTTTCGAGTTGGCAATCATTTTACAGCAAGTTGGAAGGGATAGGAGCTGAGATTAATTTTTATTTGCATTCCTTCTCAAGCAGTAGGGGTGGCCCTCTTAGTGAGGGGCGATTTTGTCATTAGAGGCCATCAAAAATTCTAAATAAATTTTCAAGGCATAGTTAGACTTCAAGAAGGCTGGGCGCACCTCTTGGGAGCACAAATTGGTCTTCTTCAAGGAGAATCGAACTACTTTGGGGTTGCTGCAACTATATTCCAGGTTCTTTACAGTTTATGCATCATAGTTGTAGTTGTCAATTTATACTAGATTTGTATGCATTTGTCTATTTTGTAAGCCAAGAGTCTTGGCACTTGCATTTCAGCTGTAACTATTCATATTGCAACATATAATATTTAAGTTGTAATGCTGTCTCAAAAACAATAGTATTGGCAATGCATTTTCAGTCATATTCATGCTAGGAAGAAGAGCCAAATATTGATGTAATAGGTCTGATTGCATATCAGTTTCAGCTTGTAATCATTTACATATCATTGCAATATCATTTGGAGGCATAAGGAGTTTGGAAGCAAATTGTATGATGAAATGTCTTATTGCTGTAGGAGCACATTTTCATAAGTAGTTGTCATTTATATGCATAAGAAAATACAGAAACATATTGCATTTCATTTCAGTCCATTTGCTAGATGTTTAGTATCTTTTAGAAGGCACTTAAATATCATTTGCATCACTCAAAAGCAATCCAAATCAAACTGAAAACTCAAAACAGCAAGTACAGACTTTGCTTGACAAATGTTTGACGGAATGTCCAAGGCTTCATAAGGTGAAAATTAAGTCAGATTTTTCCAGGGACATTACATTACAAATCTGTTTTAGCAATAATCACTGCCCTCTTCAATAATTGCTTCTCTTAATAATTATATTTGCCTTTGGAATCGCTGCCTCTAACTCATTAATACCTGCCTTAATAAAATCGTTGACTTTAAACTGATCACTCACCTTTACTTATTAATGCTGCCCTTGTGGGAATCATTCTCTACCCCTATTAAGAAGAATCGTAGCCTTTGGAAATTGGTTGCTGCCTTTTTAAATTTTGTCTTTTACTTTAGTTTGTCCTATATGATTTGTCTTTTTCCTTGACTAACTGATCACAACTTTTTATTAGTTTCTGCCCATCTTAATGATCTTAATTGCTGTTTGTTTATTAATTCTATATTAATATATATATATCTATATATATCAACAATATTTAAGTTGTTAATATTTATATTTATATTATTTTGTTATTTAATTTATTTATTTCAGGGGCATGACATCTTGTCATTATTACATTGCTTTTTGCACTTGGCTTCCCACCCTGCTTCCTTAGATTTCAACTATGTCTTCCATTCTTACATTGTATGGAAGAACTTGACATACATATATTTATTGATTACAAAACGTATCGATTAGTCTCTTTTTGATATTCACTTAGATATTCATTTTATTAATGTATTAGTATTTCAATATTTCATATTTGAGTGTTACAATTTCAGGGGACATGACAATAAATATTGTCAAGCATTTTAGGTGCACAAAACTCATCAATTATGATATTTGTGGCATCAAAAAAAAAAAAAACAATATGGAGTCATGAACTATCGTAGAAAGGAGCTTGTATCCCTTAGTCCAACATTACTAGTTCTATGAGGCCATGTGCTTGTATTTTAGACAAGTTTGCAAATATTGCTATAGATTTAGGAGCATTACTTAGGATAGGGTTTGACTTAGCAAACTGGAAGTATAAATGTAATTTAATTACTAGGAATTAAATTGCGAAAAAGTAGGAAGAATTCAAAAATGTTGTTCTTACATCAAACATGACCCAAAAAGATTTTTCGTTTTTTTGTTTCTAGAGTAGGGGATTTGGGGTTAGCACCTCTTGTAGGGGTCTAGGGACAACACCCCTAGTGTGGTAAAGGGGCCAACCATTTTTCATAATTTTATTTGTTTTAATCATCCTCCAAAATTCCTCTAAACCCTTCAAAAAACACTTGAATTTCATGCATTTATGTTGGAGCATCTTTAATTTTTTATGCTTATTTTTCTTAATTTTCATAGCCTTGGCTGAGTCTACTTGATGGGACTCACCGAGTCTAGTGAGCTTGGCAAATCCAGTGAGTTTGACTAGACTCATCGAGTACTTGGGTCACAAGCCCCTTGGCCTTCGTTTGGTTTGCTCATCTTGGGACTCACCGACCTTGGGCAAGTCTTGTAACACTAATTTAGATTGATGCATCTAACTATCCACTTGTAGTACTCAATGAGCATGGGAATTCAATCACCTACTACTTATAAACATTTAGCAACATGTAGTGCTACTCCATCTATGAGAAAGAATTGTATACTTTGGCTAAGGAGATAGTCATTCATTTCAATCATAAGCCACTTCAATTCCTGCACACAAAGCAAGCTGGGGAATGTGTGACACATGGAGTGAATGACTCCTACAACAATTCCATTTGGTGATGAAGCACTTGAAGGGGAAAAACAATAAGGCAGTAGATTGCCTTTGTAGATTGCTAGATCACATGCTCATCACAGTGTTGGTTTCCTACAACCACAACTTTCTTGACTAGGAAGACCTCTACTCAGTAAATTAAAACTTTGCACATAACTATGCTATTCTAGCGCAAGGTAAAAAGGTTGGTGAATTTAATCTTAGTGATAGGATTATTTTCAAGCTTGGACATTTGTGTGTTCCAAAAGGTGCACCTCACCAACCACTCATTTGGGAGGTTCACTATGCCACAACAACTAGACACTTCGGTGTTACCAAGACCCTAGCAACAATACAACACTACTTCTATTAGCCTCACATGCATGTAGACATTGAGCACCACATCAAGTCTTGCATTCGTTGTTGCATGACCAAGCCAACAAGTAGGAAAGTCGAGCTTTACACATCTCTTGAATTTTTGCAAAGCCCTTAGGAATCTATCAACATGGATTTCATGAGTGGATTCCTTATGGTAACACTAAAATGATTTGGTATTCGTTTTAGTGGACAAGTTTTCAAAGATGGCCATAATGGTTGCTTGCAAGAAAAGCATCATAATATAGGAAATCGTGTCTCTTCTTCAATAATGTTTGGGTATACATCCATTGTGTTAGGTTGCTATCCAAGATTCATTAGTGTATTTTGGCAATCTCTACGAGAAAGATTGGATACATAGTTGAATTGGTGTTATGAAGACACTAGTAGCTCTATGAAAACATTTCTATTAGCCTTACGCATGCAAACATTGAGTGCCACATCATGTACTCCATTCCTTGTTGCATCGCTAAGTTGACAAATAGGAAGCTTGAGCTTTATACATCTCTTAAAGTTTCACAAAAGCCATTGGAATCTATTAGCATGGATTTCATGAGTGAATTGTTATGATAGCACTAGAATGATTTGGTATTCATTGTAGTGGACAAGTTTTCAAAGATGGCCATAAAGATTGCTTGCAAGAAAATAACCATAGCATAGTTTTCCATGCGTCTCTTCTTCAATCATGTTTGGGTACATTTTGGGCTACGTATATCCATTGTGTCTAGTTGCAATTTGAGATTGATCAATGCATTTGGTTAATCTCCATGGGAAAGATTGGATACATAGTTGGATCGATGCACAACCTTTTATCTTCAAATAGATGGTTAGACAAAGGTAGTGTTGACGTGGTTTTTGCAATTGCACCAACACAGAATAAAGTTTTCCAACGGATACTCTATCCTCTCTTGAACAAAGTTTCCTGCATGCTAAGATTGCGAGATAGATCATACATTTAACTCCAAGGTTCCTTTAATGCGAATAGTCTCAGTTGGCTTGATGTGATTTTGCTGGTATTTCAAGGGGACTTACACAATTGTTCGACAGTTGACAGCAGACAGCGGACTAAGGGCTTTCATGTAATTTGAATGATTTGGCAAGTGAGCACAAGTTTCCTAATTCTAACCAGAAATGAACTGAATTTAAAAGAGTGTAGGGCCTAAGAAGTTTATGTTATACTCTAAGGCGTGAGACATGGCGATCAATTCTTACAGACTTCAACCGGGCCTTGCTTTGCCTCGCTTCGGACAACTTCCACAAAACTGGTGCAATCTTCAGAGGAGCGGCGAAAGATGTTCAAATTATAACTCAACATGCAGGCACCATCAAGACGATGCATATGAACATGTGAGTCACAATTGAAGTTAAGTTTGAAAAGTAATCCAGTTGACCACGCAGGGCGAACCCACCGTCAGCGAGCCCGCTAGTGGTATGGACGAACGAAGTCTTGTTCAAATCAAGCACCACATTCCGCAATTACTAAGTACTTGCATGAAATGAAATCTACTTTACTTTAAGCTACTTCAAGTTGCTACGTGAATTGGAAGGACGAAGAAGCCTCGACAACTAGTCATAACAAGGAAGAAATCACCATCAATGAAAATTCTTTTATTATGAAAGCATTCACGACAACTTCTTACAAAGTATTGAAGGGAAGACTTTCCTTCCTTTTCAATCTAAGCTATACTATCAAACTATTCTACTTTCTACTCTATCAATTTCTCTCTACTCCTTCTCTGCTATCCTAACTCTGATCTAATTCTAATGAGATACAAATGAGGGGGACTCCCCCTTTTATAGTTGGCCAAGTCCAACTGACGGCTCAGTCTGGATGGCCGGATTGTGCCACCTCCTAAACAAGATTCACCCTAAACCGCCCAAGAAGAAGTGGGGTAATAAATGAGCCATAATGTCCTCTACCCTTCTAGAAGATTCCAGCCTTGAAACGTGTTCACACTATTCTTGATCTTCTTCTTGACGTAGTTCTTCAACTTTGCTCGAGCTTCTATTCTTTTCTTCATCTTGAGTTTTGAAAACATTTCTTCTTTGTCACTAAGTCTCAACACTTAGCCATTTTCTTGCAACTTTTCTTCCTTCGTGATTTATCATCTTGAACTACTTTCTTCATCACCTTAAGTCGCCAATTGGTCTCGACGTTTCTCCTGCAAAACAAGCAAGGAGAAGAGTATTAGAACACTTCATAATATAAACTCAACTTACTTACCAGGATTTTCATGTTTTGATCTCCAAGGGTTCATCGTTTTTCTTCTAACAAACTTCTCGTTCAAATTTTTCATGCCTTAGCCAAATTTCCAACCCATCTTGCATTTTGGTTGTTGCACTTCACTCTGATATTTCATCCAACTCAGGCTCAAGAAAAATGCTTTCATCAGGAATTTGATCAAAAATTATCTAGGTGCTCGACTTCAGATTCATTTGCCAAGGCAACATATTTCAACATCTTTTCCTTTCTTGCCTTAGAATTTTTTTTAAACTTTTACTTAGGAAATTCATTATTTAAGTGCCCATCAAAAATCTCCATCCTGAAGGCTACGGCGAAGCGTGGAAGACTTGGAAATCCATTCCTCATCGATAATCTTCAATACCCAGAAGAAAATTTCTTTCAGAACTTGTCGAATTCATGGGTATACAACGAACAGGTTCATTTAATTTTGAATTTTGAACCTTAGAAAAATAACTTTCAACAAATTTATTCAAGATCCTCATCCCTGTGAGTACTTTGTTGCTTTGACTTGAAATTTTTTTATCAACCTTGCGAAGCAGGCACTTTCCGACTTCATCTCCGGCAAATTCATTCGTGTCCAGGAAATTTCATCACTTCACCAAACTTAGGCGTTTTTCCTCTAGAGAGGTGGAATTTTATTAACACTTAAAAAAATATTTAAAATCACTTAGCACTTTGAATTTGCCTTAGAAATTTTTTTATTCACCTTCAATCACTTTGCTTGTGGTGAGGAAAATTTTATTTCAACTCACTTAGAAAATTTTTCCTTCTTGAATGCCTTGGACGCATTTTACATTCCATGAGGGATATATATTTTTTTCTCAACGCCAAGTATATCATTCATCACTTGGCAACTTCTAACGCCTTAGTTGTTTTACTTCACACTTCCATCACCTTGGGCGCATTTCACTAGTCAGGAAGGATAGAATATTCAACGCCTAGCACATTCTCTCTAATAACTTCAAGATGGGCGCATTTTTGATGTGTGGAAGGATGAAATTCTTACTTAGAATATTTTAGTAATTCCTCCCTAACTTGGGCGCATATCACACCTGAAGAGGAATATTTTCAACTCTATTTTTGGCTTGTGTCTTTATGTGTTTTCAATGCCTTGTCTTCTTCCTCCTCTTTGCATGGATATTTTTGTCCTTTTATGCCTTTGCTTTCTAATTTTAAAACATGGGCACATTTGGGGTAAGGTGAGGGATGAAACTTCAACGCCTCTTTTGACTTTTGACCTTGCTTTCTAATTTTGGGCGCATATCACATGGAGTGGTGGATTTTAAAATTTGTCTTTTCTAGGCCAAGTTGGGCGCATATGGGGGAGTGAGAGGGATGAATGCCTTTGAACTTTGACTTTGCTTTGAAGTATGGGCGCATATTAGACATGGAGGAGGATATAAACATCAACACCTTTCCTTTTGACCCCTTTGACTTTCCTGAGAGGTGGGCGCATTTAGCAAGTGCAAGGGAACAAAATTTTCACTTAGAACTTTTTCAATCACCTCCTCTTCCTTGGGCGCATTTGGAGGGTGGTGGAGGATATTTTGAGCACTTGAAGATTTTTCAAACATCTCTACCTTGCATGAGGGTGCATTTTGCCATAGGTGATGGATGAAACATTTTTACTTAGAAAATTTTATGTCTCTTCATCCTTGAGGGCGCATTTAGACAAGGCAGGAGGATGAAATCAACACTTAGGCGTTTTTCTCACTTCCACCTGAGATGGGCGCATTTTGAGGTAGCAGGAGGATTTTCTCAGACTTAGCCATTTTTGTTCTATCATCGCCAGCTTCTTCATGCCTTACTATAAATAGTAAGTCCTTTGATTTTCATACCTCAGAGGCTCAGATAGCTTTGAAATTTTGGACACTGGATCTTCATGACTTCATCAACTTGTTGACCTTGCTATTCTGAGTTGGCCTGCTAAAAATAGCATATTTTTGAAGGTAGTTTGCTATTTATAGTAACTGCTCATTTCTGATATCTCCACAACTCCGTTTGATTTGAAATTCGAATGATGCGCTCCTCACCACGTGACCTGCCTGCTAACCTCGGCGCTTGCTGCTGATTTACTATTTTTAGCCCGTTTCTGAAATGATTTACTATAAATAGTAAGTGCTCCGTTTGCCCTCAAATTTTACCAGCAGATAGCTTGAAAAATGTTGATCGCAGTGGTTTACACCGGTTTTCGAAAATTCTAACTTTTTACCCCTCTTTTTGGGTCCCGAAGCTGAAAACCCTAATTCATCTTGCATGCATATCAAACGATCTCCGTTTTTTCTCGTTTCTGTTGCATTGCGATCAACTCGTGATTCTAAAGTGCTGGGAAGCGGCTGCCTGAGTGTACCTGCTAAAAATAGTAAGTTCTTGAATGAGTGATCATCTCCGTTTGCATGTCACACCATTGCGTAGGTCTCGAAAAACCCATAAAGAATATGCAGACATGCAAAGGAAACCTTGACATGCAAACCCTAAAAATAGCCTCGGAAGGCTGAACTCTGAAAGTTATCATCTCGCTTTGCATGTTACATCATTGCGAAGGTTTCTGAAAACCCAGAAGGAATCTTCCAACATGCACTGAAAAACTCTGCATATAAGCCCTGAAATTTGCCCCGGACGCTGAATTGCTAAAAATAGTAAGTTATCTGTTTCAGCTCAAATTTTGCCAGTGAGCAGCTTGATGTGCTCTGAATGCAATGTGATTGTTAAAACTTCAAGAATGCTGACGGAACACCCGGAATTGCACACTTACTAAAAATAGTAAGTTGCCAGAATCTGATGAAATTTTGATGAGTCTGCTAGGAGCACACTGACAGCAACGTTAGTCTCTGTTTTAAATTTATTCACCTCGTTGGACCACAAATTGACCATGAAAGTACAAACCCTAATTCTATGGACTTGGCCAAATTTATACGTTTAAGCTCACATACGGGCACATCCCCCGAAAGGTAGATATTAGGAAAGAGAAAGACAGAGAGAGACAAAAACCAAAGCCAAAAAGACTAGAATGAAGCAAAAATTAGGGGTCCCCATTTTGAATGGGGTGATGTGTGAAAAGGTCACAACAAGTAGTGAATTGCACACTTCTACATCTATTGCACATCTACAATTGTGCACACTCATGCACTTGGAATGACAAGTTGCTTTACATTCAACATGCCTACAACAAAGCTTTGCATAGTTCAATGAGCATGGTCCTTTCTAGACATCTCTTGGGTTTTAGCGTACAATACCCCTTGGCATATCCTATTGCATACCATCGCACTTGGAGTTGCCCACACTAGAATGGCAAGCGGATAAAGTGCAAAAATTTCAGTAACACATTGAGAGTGTTTGCCAATAGTTTCAATAGATTTATTTGCGCTAGTAATAGAAATACAAAGAGAGCCATGATGCACACTGGACCTCTCAATCATTCTAGGTCAATGACTAATTCTAGTTGCACTTCAGAAGAACACTTCAATGGTCAACACCAAAAGATTAAACCTCAATTCTATGGTACATACACCATTCTTCATGTAGTTGGTGAGAATTCTTTTGTTCTCAATCTCTTGTAATACTTGGGTTTGCATCCAGTATTCAATGTGGAACTCTTCAAGTCATACGTTAATCCTCTTTTTCGGCAAGCTTCAACTCAACAACCTTTAGACTTGGATCTTGAGCACTTGCGTAGTGTCACATAAGATGAGATCTTCCCAACTACCACAATGTGCACATGCCAAGGTTCACATCATTTGGTCAAACTGGCTAAGATAGGACAATATGTAGATCAAGCAAAGTGATATGATCTATAGTAGCTCTGCATTTGATTTGCACGTCTCATTGAAGATGTGATGGGGGCCATTGCTTCTCAAGAAAGGGTGAATGATTAGAATGTAGTCATGCAAGCCTTTGAAAAAATTGCACACACAATGATAGTCAAGAATAGACCTCAAATAAATAACTGTAACAATCAGTTCTAATCTACAACCATTTTGGTATGCAAAAATGACAAAAACAAGGAAATGACCTACCAATGTTGAGTTTTGTAGGGGTGTAACAAGGCTTAATTCCCAACAAGATCTACTGCCCAACAAAATTTGCAGAATCCATTTGCGATTAAGTAGCTTGCAAAACTCCTTTGTTATCTTTTGAAGAGGGAATCACATTGAAAGATACACCCAAAACTACCAAAGCATATTTTAAAGAGGAAAGCATAATGACATGTTGATTCCAAACTCTTCTTTTTAGTTAGTGATACACAAGTCCATAAATATTGAATAGAAAGAAAATGAAAGAAGAGAAAAGGCTTCTAATCTTGTAAAACTACCAATTTAGCTCCACACCTAGGACTACCATCTCAACCACTCAAGGAGACCAAATAATTCCTAACCCTCTAGAGGTTTCTTCTGCATTCACAAACTCACCTTTCCACTCCACCATTTTCTTAGTTGTAGTAAAGCTTTATTGTTTCTTAACTTGGTCTCTTGAATCAAAATGAGATCAACCTTTTTCACACTCAACTGGCACTTGAAAACCATCTTTTGTTAGTGATATTCAACCCCCAGACATTCCATGGAAAAAGTTTCATAGTTGTGTGAGAGGGAGTTTCACACTACTAGGTCTCTAATTATGATAGGTGCTTTTCTATTTACTTGCCAAAACCTCTAGTTGAGCTTTCTCTTTCATTGACTTTCTGTCCCTTTTCCTTTCAATCTACATTTCATCTTGGATTTGAATGAGTCCTTCTGAAAGATAGTTAACACTTTAGGTGACAAAAGATCTATTTCATCTTCTAAGTTGTTCTCCAAAAATTCTCTGCACATGATAGTGGATACTCCACATGGGACATCACCAACTACCTCATTGTCTACAGACACGAAATTGTTTTTTGGGACATCCAAGAGCTTTCAAATTCAAATCCTTTGAAATCATTTTTTGGAAATAATGTCTGCAGAGAGCAATACAATGAAAACTATGGCAAAGAGCAGAGAACTAATTTGAGAAATCCAATAATGCTCACCTTTGTCCTTTTCCTCGGAGACCTCAATTTGAACCTTTTCCTCAACGGCCATTTCCTCTTCACAGACTTTTTTGGACAAAATTTCTGACTACATGCCAAATTATGACATGGAAAGCATTTAGGTTTAGGGCCTTTGAATTCTAATTTGTGCTTCAAAGTCCCAACCTTTGTGTCAAGGACCAAAAGATTCTACAATGGTTTAGAAATGTCCATTTTCACACAGATTGGAGTGTAGACTCCCAACTGGCCATTTTGCTCATTATCATCTACACTCAAAAAATCGTCCAAGGAATTACCAATTTTGGTTAGAATAGATTCCTCCCAATACTTGGAAAGAAAATTAAGTTATCTCAGCCACATAGGGTTTTGCCCAAACTATAGGTGGCTGGGTTGAAGTTAAGCATTGATTGTTCCAGAAAGAGACCCATGCCATCCATCAACTAAGGGCCCCCCTTTAGAATTGTAAGATTTGATTATTCATCTAGGCAGGAGACTAAGAAAAACAGTAAGATTTGGAACAGAAGTCAAGCCCCCAATTTTTACCATCCATTTCTCCAAACCAGTACCCTCTGTTTGAGAGATTTGATTTTGACCCCAATCTCTGTGCTTGCCAAATTGACACTGATTTCCAAAATTTCTAGCATGGGAGACTGGGAAGGGGGCAGTGATCATCCAAAATTGCATTTACTTTAGAAGCCACTGTTGCCAACGGAACCAAATTTTCACCAAGATTAGACAGGGCTTCATTGTCTCCCATTTGTTAGCCTTGGTGCAGGTTTCTGCTTAGCCTTCCCTCATCAGCCCTCCCAGTCATGCCAGTTGTTGCTTCTCATTGCTACCTCCGTTCAATGGAACTCTCTATTTCCATCTATGATATTTTTAGTTAATATAGTTATTTTAGAAATTTTAATATTAATCTAAAATGTTTTTTTTCAATAAAATTTCCTTCAACATTTAGAATTTTGTATGTTTTATAATAAGTTTGGTGAGTTCACAAAGACACAAATATTGTTTTATAATTATATATATATATTTGGTGATAAAAGTAGCTTACGGGCAAATATTAGCCAGGATAATTTTGTCTGCAGTCATTTCATTTTTGGCTTGTAGCATTGTACCATGTTAAAATTTTGATATAATTGCTTTTTTGTTTGTTACTTTCTTGCCTTTCAAAATTTTTACTTTGTAAAGAAAATACGACAAGTAGTTGCTACTGTGGAAAAACTTTGGCAGAAATAATGTTGATCATCTCCCTGTTTAATTTCTTTGACAGATTGAAATTGGAAGCTCTGCCAATGTGTGCAATTTTCGCATGATTCATTCCCTCTAAAGTATAGACTTTGGGCAATTGATAAAGGAAATATGTGCTCAAGGTCGTTGTTTGTAATCCTTCTGTAGAATCTGACTTCACCATTGGGCTCAATCAATGGCAGAATTTACCCAAGATATTTTGGATTTTTTGCAAAGAAATCATTTTACAGATGCATTAGCTGCATTACAATCTGAGTTGGTTGACCAAAAGAGTTCAAATGGTTGTGGTTTTCTCAATGATTCAACTTGTCTGTCTCCACAAGTGAATAGACGGGAATACAATGAAAACCATGGCAGAGAGCAGAGAACTAAGTTGAGAGATGATGGATCTATGGACATTAAAAGTTATAAACAAAATAATTTAACTACATACATAACCTCTGAGAAAGGAATATCAAGGACCTTGAAATATGAATATGATTCTGAAGCTGAAAAGTTAGGATTCCCTTGCTCATCTCCCAAGGCTTTGTCAAACAGACAGATGGATTCAGAATTTAGAGCCAAGGAACTGGAATGTAACTCATCTAACCATGAACCTTATTGGGAATGTGGGGATACAAACAGTGAAGGGACCTTGTATGAAAATGAACAAATACCTATCTCGATGAATGGCTATGCAAATGGAGCATTGGGACGATATTCAACCTCTTATGAACAAAGAAAGCTACAGGATTCAGCAGGAACGAGTGAAGAGATAGTCATGCTTCACAAAGGTCACGTGCAGTTTGGAAATAGGATTGATTATGGTTTTCCAGGGGATCGAAATTTGGGTTTGAGTGGCATTTCTATTGAGAAAACAAGAATTGTAAAAGAATTAGGCAATAACATGATTGAAGCAAAGGGGAACTTTCATGAGACACAAGATGAAGAAATCCTTAAGCAGGATATGCCAGAGGTGCAATATTCACCAAGAAAAATACATAGCAGAGAAGATTTGTGGGATCAAATAGGACCAATCTCACAGCCAGATGGTAAGACTAAGAACCATGCCTTAAAGGAAGTGGACCCTAATTTGAGATTACATGGAAGGGACTACAACTTCTCCAGACATGACAAGAAAACTTCAGGGCCTCAAGTTGGAAATGATGTGCTTGACTTAGAACCAAATATCAAATCCCATGATAAGTTTGATCAAGGAAAAGGGGAGTTTGTTCAAGAAGCTGAATTGGCACTTGAGAGTGCAGAAAAAATTCCATATATTCAAGAATTTTTTGCAGCAAAAACAGGATATAGGAGTAATTTTGGTCCCTTGAAAGAAGTTCCTCTTAAGACAGCATTTCCATTTTCCCTTAATGAGAAATTTGTTAATAATGAACAACTGTTGCAAAGTCGGGCACTTGGAGAAGTGGCTTGGACAGGCAATGAAGGAACTGTGCAAGGAGAATTGATGAGCACTGAAAATGGACTTGGTAGGGAAGGCCCACCTACACAGATGTTAATTAATCAAGGCAGTCCAAAGCAAAAGAAAGTAGAGAGTCTCAAGCTGTTAGCAAACAAGGGATCTTCCACTGAATTATTTCCAAGCTTTTCTTCAAAAATGTTTCAAGTTGCAGATTATAGCAATAATGATCCAAAGGAAAAATTTGATGGAGGTAGGAGGATGGACTCAATAGCATCTGGAACCAAAACTACAGATATGGAAAGTTCAGTTTTATCAGGACCATATATCCACATTCCAGTTGAACAAGAAATAAGAAACTCAGGTTTGACTTTCATAAAAATTAAATAGTTATCCCTTTTTTAATTTTTTTTGATTCTTGGCTCGAAATATTTATCATTGTACCTTAATCTTCCCAGGTCATCAATGTTTCACAGGCTTCAAATTTCACTCAGTTCTACTTGTCAACTAATTAATGTGGAATCAATTATTTAATACTACTTTTCTTGAACACCTTGTTAAAAAAATATGATTGTAAAAATTTGAAAAATATCTAATGAATGTTGGTGAAGGATCACATTACTTATTAGGATTAGGAAATATTTACATAGTTGGAACATAAACTGTTATTTTCTTCTTCAAGTTCAGTATGCACTATTACCTTTTCACTTCTAAATGCAGTGTGTATTATAAGATATTGACAATGCCTTTTTGGCTATTATCTGGTTGAAGTTTACTTTCAGTCATATATTTGTTTAGTGTATGTAATCACACAGAATGGCTTTGTGTCAGATGGACAAATTGCATGTCAATCATTTTCTCTCAGCATAGATCTCCGTACTTTTTTAAGGTTATGACCAATTATTTTCATTAATAATATATATTTGTGAGCTCAGAAAAGAAAACATCAACAGCAACTAGCATAGCAAAAATTATTCAAACAGATCCATTCTATCATAACTGAATAGAAATCTCACATCGAGACTTGATGTAAAGTTCAATCTTATTCCAAAACTGAGCAAATTGGAAGAATTTTGAGGTTGCTAAGTGATTTAGACTTGTACGTTGGTATTATGTGGGTCACCACTAGAGCACAAGGAACAAAGTAAAGTCCATTGCCAAACGTTGCAATACACACAATTGATAATAACAATGCACATAATGCCATGCTTCTCTTATGGAATACTTGAAGGCTGAAGTATATTTTATTTCTATTCCATGTTTGTACTCTCAATTCTCTGTTGAAAGAAATGCTTTAAAGCTACGACGTAGATACTTGGTAAATTAAATTTTGCAATTTCCTCTGAAATGTTTTTCTCTTAATTTGTTTGTTCATATACCTTCAAGTCTTCACTTGATTGAGTGAGTGTGTGCTCTAGCCTGTGTTCAACTGTAGAAGTACCCGTCTTTTCAATTTTCTGATTTTGTAACCAAAGAATGGCTAAAATTTATAGTCTTTATTTTCGATTGGGGTCATACTCAGCACACAGTTTATGGTTACCCACCCTAATGCTTTTTGTAAGATTAAATTTAGGGAAAGCATTTAATAATTAATAATTTATTATTATTTATATGTATTAGAAAGTGTATTATATAAGGACATCTTTTGATTTATGACAATATTGGAGGACTCACAAGGAATCTTGTTTTAGGAGTTACCAAGAATAATGAAGAAGTTATCAACCTTCTTAGATGTCATAAGTAGTTACAAAGCATTCTGCTTTATAATGGAGTAGTTAAAAATATTTTTGGTGTGACAAGAATCTTCCTGGTATTCATATACAAAAGTAAAGTATAAGAATACCTGTAAACCTCCAAGAAAGGTGGTTTTGGGCGATTGCTTATGCGGGTGGTGTATAATGGACCAAGGTTTCATTTTATCAACACTTGAAACTTCACATGAAGACCTCTGCTCATGCATTTTCTGATTTTCCTTTTATAGGTTGGGATGATAGTCTGCAGCTTTTTTCATTCAACTTTAGAATTACCATCTGTATTCCCAATTGTAGAAGATATATTTGAAAAGGCCTTTAAAATTTGAGCAGGTGCAGCATAGAATTTTTTTTTGGTGCTGAGTGGCTGACCTAGCATTTGTATTAATAATTTGTTGAAATTGACCTTATCTTCCTATTGTTCTTCCAACTTTACACTTCAAATTGGATTGAGATGGAGAGGCTTGACTACAGTTGTAAGATACCCAATCACTGATCACACACAACAGCAATAAACTGGGAGATGACAGTTACTGCTTTCACACAGCGATAATTAATGTGTAACAGGATAATTACATTCAGATCTAATTAGATTTCAATTCACAGATTTTATTATTGCAGCCAAGAATGATAACTCAGAGAAAAACAAAAACACTGGGACACATAATTTAATCGCAGCGACCATATACTGAATACACACAGTAAACTAAATAATGTCTCAGAATGTCTAAATCTCTCAAATCTGGAAATGATACCCGTCACAGAATGTTGACAACACAGAATGATGCCTTTCCAGTCGATCTGAGAATTATATCACATGAACTTTATTAATGAACAGCGGGGATAGATTGCATTTCCAAGCATCAATTATGGTGATTATCTGTCAATTATAACCTTTGCTGATAGTATCCTGAATTGGTGATTGTGCACCCCTGCAACTGTGATTGGTGCAATTTGCCGATTTGATCGGTGTCTAAAGTGGCACCTCCACAATTCCATAGAATGAAATGAATGCCTGGTAGAGATCTGGTTGTTGGCACACTCGGCAGATACAGTAGGATCACTATTTGCTGGTTTATCGAGAGAGAATCTATGCTCTTGAAACTGCTGTCGCTTCCCTTGATGGTGATAGAAGAGTGCTCCCATCCCGAGCTGTAGACCGCGGGTATGACCTCAGGGTAGTGCGAGCCTGGGGCTCCACCACCACTATCGTTTAATCGCCTCACTTCCTTGCGGCCCTCCAATGTCGATCCAATCTGGTCAAGAATAGAACGAGTTAGGAAACATGTAGTGAGCCTAGCTCAAAACTGACCAGAACTTGCCCTAATTGCTATTTGTAATTTCGTCAAATAGTTTATATGCAACCTTGTAGCTTGCTGATGTAGTGTTTCAGTCGAAGTAGCTTGATAGAAATGAATGCTAAGACTGATTTAAATACCCCTACAATGGCTACAATCTGATCTACATGCAAATATGCAATCCTTTTTGGATTTTTTTCATGCAAATATATGAAAACTAGGTATGCAAAGACTAGCTACAGCAAATAGACATTTTTACAAACATTTTCCATGCATCATTTCATTTACAAATCTATTTGCAAAAGTATCTATTGGAAAATCAGCTACTTATATCTCCATTATTATGAATACTTTCAATACAAAGCTAATGACAAACAGCCAAGACTCTTGGCTAATACATTTAATTGATGCTTAAGTCTGAAGCAGACTGTCACCTACAGTCGTACCCCTATTATGCAAATAAATGGCATACAATAAGCATGAAACAAACAAAAAGGAACCTGGTTTGAAGTCGCCTTGTTTCACCAATGAAGAAGCAATGGAAATTCTGGAAGTTAAAGACCATATGCAGCCCACACGATTTTCTGAGGAAGTCGCCCTTGTTTCAGATCTGGGTTGAGGAAATAAAATAATCTGAGCAGCTTCCAAGCCTCCAATAACTCCTAACCCATTCAGCATAACCCTGGGAATATTGCGCCCCAATCTCCAATGAAAATCGATGCAAGTATGAGCTCTAGCGAATGAAAAGAAGTCTCTAATGGCGTCCCTGTTGCTTCAGACTTGGCATCAGAAAATTCTTTAATAGAAATCAGGTTCTCCTCTTCAAATAATCGATGCTTCCAATAATATTTTTCAATGCTAATAATCTCCAATAGAATGATCTTCAAAATTGGCCTTAGGCCACAATTTTCTGCCTTAATGAAGTGACTGTAATATCACCTCCAAACTGCAATAATTCAGGTGATATTGCACACCCTCAAAATTGCTATCAATGGGAGTTTTCGTTCCCAAAGACAATCTGATTATCTGCAGACCACTTGGCTCCACAAATACTCAAGAAGAATTCACCAATCAACAATTCATCAAATCTGGATGCCCAAATGGTGAGACCTCAAGGTCTATTTATGCATTTCCTCTAGAGGTCGGCCTTAATAAAATAATATTATCCTTTGACTTCTAGAAGATTCCAGTATATTTTAATTTTTTGCACTTTATGAAATATTAAAATATTATATTATTAATAAAGTGCATCTCAACATCAAATTATAAAATAAGGTTTCCATAAATAGAAACAATAATAATATATGATGGAAAACCTTACTCCAACCAGAAACTGAGCCAAGTAACCACCAAGTGACTGCAAGATGACTCTCTCACCATGCCTCATTAGCCTACGAGAGCCGTTAATAGGCTAATTCTGCTGATATGTCGATGTCAACTAGAAGGGGACATTACAAAACAATATATTGAGTGCTGGGAGGAGGAATCACTCACACCAATGAGGTTTTCATCTCACCTGGCACTGGATTGTAGAGGGTTTCGTCTCTAGCAAGCCCATCAATTCGATTCCTCCAACCATGATGATCCAAACAAACTAAAAAACATTTAATTAAATACATGCCATCAGATAGGCAACCAAAGGGGTCAACCCAGAATTTTGAAATACTTATTATTATTATTATATTATTTAATATAGTTTAAATATATTTAATTTAAATTTAGTGTTGAGAAACACTATTCTCCTGCCAAAATCAAATTTAGGGCCTAGACGGGATTGGGGTCATGATAGCAGTATGTAAGCTAGTAATTAGCTTTTGGATTGAATAAATGAGACCATCTTCATCCTGTGTAACTGACAATCCATGGTACAAATAAAAACATTTTTTAACAAGTTATTTAAATTTCATCTACTTTCCTTTGACATGCATTTTTTTAGAAATTATGAAAGGATAATCTTTGATGTCAAAGGCTAGATTAATGGACTAAGTGATTTCATATTATGATGCTATTCCTTTCAAAGGTGGCACTGGACTTTGGGGACCAGTTTGTAGGGAAATGTATGGGAATCAAAAAACTGTATTTGAGCCCTATGCTGAATAAGTGTATGTCTTTTTGCTAAATCAGTGCTATCATTTAAACTTTTTAAAGTATGGTGAAATGGAAGATCTTTTAACTTTGAATCTGTTTTCTCTTTGTAGGAGTTTATGGTGAACTCCTCAACACCCTAGGATCATCTGCAAGACAAAATAACTTCTACAAGAGAGATGGCAGAAATATCATGCGATGATTAAGGATGCAAGAATGCCAAAATGAATATGGCAGCCAAGATGAATATGGCAATGTATATATTAAGCCTTGCTTATATAGGAAAGGTGAGGAATATGATTAGACAAGATCATGGCAAGTGTCTTAATGCTATCACATGAGACAACTAAGTTATAACAACTTAGGACACAAGCATTAAATAAATGCCAGCTAGATAAGTGATAACTAATGCTTAACTAGAAATATTCCTTCCTAGGACCTGTTGATGTGTGTTTTGTGACCGCACCAACACAGAATAAAGTTTCCCAACGAATACTCTATCCTCTCTTGAACAAAGTCTCTTGCATGCTAAGATTGCTAGAAAGATCATGCATTTAACTCCAAGGTTCCTTCATGCAGTGGATAGTCTCAGTTGGCCTGATGTGATTTGCTGGTATCTCGAGGGGACTTACACAATTGTTCGGCAACAGACAGCGGACAACAAATTAAGGGCTTTCATGTGGTTCGAAGGATTTGTTAGTGTTGGTGTACGTTTTATCATCCACCGAACACACAGAATAAAATGTCCAAAGACACTCTATCCTTTCTTGAAAAACCACCGCGTATGCCAAGATTGCGAGAAGATCATATGGCGATTCCAAGGTTTCTTTAGTCGGGTCTCGACGTGTGGATAAGCTCAATGGCCGTTGTGATATGCTGGTAATAAACAAGGGGACTTACGTAGAAAATCTTCACAAGTTTAGGACTTAGGGAATTTTATCATTGAAGGCTTTCTTCACTTTAGGACTTTCAAGGTGGATTTCAAAAAAAAAATGGCAAAAAGATAGGGTTTAGGAGAATCTAGTCTAAGCCTAAGAACTCAAGAGACAGTAAGGACTCGGTGAAGAGAAATAAACCACACTTTGTTTCGCCTCCTGTTGGACAACATACGCAAAATGGGTGCAATCTTCAAGGGGTTTGTGAGAATAATTTTCAAACCTCGAATGAGGCTGAAGTTAAGCTTCCACGATTAAGAGCTCAGGCTAACTTTACACATCGAATGCAAATCATCCATTTGAAAAAAGTATGAGCTACACTTCACCATTGAATCAATACGATCAATCTCTCATTCAATTAACAACTTTCAAAGCAAATTCTACATAATCTAACTTTAACTTTAATCTATGGCGGAAGAAGATATGCAACCTCGCTTACTATTTAACAATAAGAAGTTATTCAAGGAAAATCATGCTCAAGAGCTTTTATCATTCAAAATAGTCTCAATGCGACAATACACATTTTGTCTCCACACCTTACAAATGAGGGGGCGAGCTCAATTTATAGGCTCCCCAGTTACAATTCAATGGCCAAGATTGATTTCAAATCAACGGCCGAGATTACAAAATAAAACCCTAATTAGGGTTTTTTTCACTTTCGACCAATGAGAAAATTTCATTTGAGGACACTTGTCCTTTTTGCTAAATATAAATCAACAATAAAATAGAATGTTGTTGCATGTTGATTTGGAACAATTTGATTGGTTGGAAGATGATGAGGCGCCACCTCAGCATGCTGGATGTCTTCCTTGGTTGCTTCGTTTTCCTTCCACGTGCTTGCCTTAGAATATTTTCCCTGCAGATGACTCTGTTCGTTGTGCTTGTTCCTTCCTAGCTTTGATCTTGGATTCCTTTTGAGACTTTGATTTCTCCTTCTTACCTGTATTGGAATCTTTGAGGTCTGGAAGTCTCCCCTTGGAGCAGGTGTCTGGACTTGAAGTTGGTTGCTTTGAACTTCCTCCTGCTTGAACTGGGTTGATGTTATTCCTTTGGATTTCCTCTTTGAATTCTCCAATTTGTGTCAAGAAATTGTCTAAGTATGGAGATATGTTTGGAACACTCTCCTTGTCACCATCTGATTTTGATTGGAAGCTTGTTTTAAATTATTCAAGAGATGAAATCCCTCAAGAAGTTGTCCTGATTGCTTCAATAGGTCTGGGATTGTAGATGAAATCCTTCCAAGATGTCTGGATATCCGTTCAAATGTCTTGAATTTGGAGAAGAATGCCTCTGTGCTTTTGCCACAATGGAGGAAATTGGAATTTCCTCTATGAAGTATTTCCCAGACTTAGCCGAATTTTGGCTATTCAGGTTCATTTTGTAACATCTTCGTCTGGATCACTCAACACTTAGCCAAGATTTTGGCCATCTCCATGCTCGAACGAACTTTTCCTGTGGATTTGCCTTCAATTTTGAATTTGGCTTGTGCTATGTAGGACAAATTCCATCCTTGGACAAGGATTTTATCCACTTCCTCTTTATTTTCCTCTTCATCCTTCCTGTTTTCTGTCCAACACTTAGTGAATTCTTCTCATCCTCTCCTTGGGCGGTCTTCACATGAGCTTGGACGTTTTCTCTCTTAGCCTAAGTCGGACTTCAAGCCACTTTGGACAAACATGTCTAGGGAGAAGTCGAACTTTATCATGCTTGTGCCATTTCTCAGTTGAGCAAAGTCGGATTTGCTAGTGGTTTCGCCATCTTTTCGCTTACACTGGGGCGAACTTTCTCAACACTTTGCCATTTCTTTTCTTGGTCTAGGTTGGACTTTGCATCATGTTTGCCATTGTACTTGGCGGATCTTATGAATGTTCAGACATATTTTCTCCAAGCAAAGTCGGACTTTGTAAAGGTTTGGAGATGCTCTGCTTAGGCAAGGTTGGACTTTCTCATGCCTGTCCCATCCTTTTTTCCTCACTCCATTTGGCTTGAAGCAGACTTGCCACCATTCCACGCCATTGCCCCTTCTTTGAAGACTCGCCTCGTATCGTCATCCACCTGCAAGAAATAAAATAAACAAATTCGGATTTTCTCTCTCCTGAATTTTTTACCACTCTCTCTCCTGAAGCCATGGTGAATTTAATTTTGCCCATCGGACTTTATCTCTGGCCGACACAAATTATTTTCCTCCAAAACATCTCTGGCAAACTTTATTTTGTCCAAAGTATTTTAAATTTCCAAGCAGTTGAGAATAAATTATTAAAATATTAAAAAATATTTTAATTTATTCCAACCCGTTCGTTTTAGACCCATGGCCATTTCGATTTTCCTTTCATTTTTCTTGGCTAAGAGTTCATTTTCCGATTTTATCCTCAATTTGGTCTAGCCAAGTCAAAACTTAAGCCATTCCGTCGAAAATTTTATTGCTAGATCCCTATTTTTCTTTGCCGAGGCGAGATTTTAATAGCACTGAGCCTATTTTGTTCTGCCAAAATCAAATTTTCTCTTGCTCAGTTGAATTTTTTCTAGGCAAAATCCTTGTCTGGATGTCCTCATCGCTTGATAAATTCTTCCTCCTTCTGGCCAAGGACGATCCTTCCTTTCTCCTTGCCTTCTGCATTTTTCTTCGGCCAAAGTTGACAATTTCTCAACATTTCTCCAGATACCCACACTTAGGCAAATTTAATTTGTTTTCCACCTTCGTGTTAGGCACATTCCGTTTTATTCTTTGCCAAATCCCAATCTTCTTTAGCACGTGTCCTTCCAAACTTGGCACTTAGCCTCTTGAGGACGTCATGATACTTGGCCAAAAATCTTCATTTTTCATCATTTAGCCTCTATACTTAGGCAAATATTCGAATTTTTCCTTGGACTAGGTATCAACACTTAGCAAAAATCACTATTTAATCCTCTTAATGTGCCTAGGCGGACTTCTTTGACATCTTGGACGAACACCTTGGATGTCCCTCTTTTCTAGGGCAGACTTCTTAGCTTCTTGGCACTTGTCTCAACATTCTATCCCTTTGGAAAGGATTCTCCACCTTTTTAGGCCCTCATACTTAGCCAAATTTCGAAATTCCCTTTGCTGGGCACCAACACTTAGCAAAAATTTTGATTTTCCTTCATTTTACATGCCTAGGCGGACTTTGGAAGGGTCAAGGATGTCAAGGGCGGACTTTAGAGGTCTTTAGCACATGCAGGGCGGACTTTAGAACCCTTTTGGACTTCCTTTGTTGAGAATGGCGGACCTTCTAAGATGCTTGGACAAGGATGGCGGACTTTAGAGCTGTCAAGGATGAGTTTGGGCAGACTTCAAGACATTTTGGACGTCCCTCTTGGCATATGGCGGACTTTGAAAGGTCCAAGGATGGGCATCCTTATGCTGGGCGGACTTTGGAAGATCCAAGGACATTGCCTCTTGCTGCATGGCGGACTTTGGAGGATCCAAGGATGAGCATCCTTGCTGCTTGGACATGCTTCCTTAGTGCTGGGCGGACTTCACCAGCTTTCTGACATTCATACCTCTCTCCCTTGACATTCTCCTTCTTGGCAATGGCGAATTTTCCAGACTTAACCAGATTTCAAATGAATTTCATTGTTTAAGAGCTGATTTTCCATGATTTCAACCTCAGATCTGATTGATCTTGAACTGGTTTTGAATGATTTTTCCAGATTTTGAACGTTCTTGGTCTGATTTTTCATGCTTTTTGAACTTTTTTTTCCAGATTTTTCAATAATTTTTCAAATTTTCTCTTTGATTTTCTGAGAGTTCTATTGAGTTTTTCGAACTTCTGAGTGCGTTTTCAGAACTCGGGACCCTTCTAAAAATAGAAACTTTCCAAAAATAGAAACTTTCCAAAAATAGAAAAAGCAAACCCTAAAAAATAGGGAACGTTGTTTGGTCCGAAAATGCCGAAAATGAAAAAATCGAAAAAAGCAAATTTTCCTAAAAAATAGGAAGTCTCAGAATTGGCCAAATTCACAGTCGATCTTTGTCTCTTGGGCCTTCTGAGCGCTTCCATGACGTCTACGCACTAATTCAAGCATGAATTACTGACTTGGCTCGGGTAACTCTCGGCAAACTGACCTGAAACTCTTAACAAAGTGATCTCTCGTAAAAAGACGAGTAATAAGTAGTTGCAACACCGAGGTAAAAAGCGAAAACAGGGGGTCCCCATTTGCAATGGGGCGATGTGTGAAATGGTCACAACAGTTAGGTAAGTGCAAATTTCCTAATACTAACAAAAAATGTACTGAATTTAAAATGTTTGTAGAGATAAGAAGGTTCTAATCTATTCTAAGGCATGGGACATGGCGATCAATTCTTGTAGACTTCAACCGAGCTTTGCTTTGCCTCGCTTTGGACAGCCTCCACAAAATCGGTGCAATCTTCAGAGGAGTAACCAAAAGTATTCAGATCATAATACAACACGAAGACACCGTCAGAACGACACATACCAACATGTGAATCACAAACGAAGTTAAGTCCACAATGTTCCAGTTTACCACACAAGGCGAATTCACCATCAGCGAACACACTAGTGGTATGGATAGATGAAGCTTGCTCGAATCAAACACTACATTCCACAACTAACATCTACTTGCATGAAATGAAATTTATTCTACTTTAAGATTCTACTTGAATCGGAAGGACGAAGAAATCTTGCTAGTTGCTCACAACAAAAGATGAAATCATCATCAATGAAAACTCTTTTTATTGAGAGATTGTTCACAACAATTTCTTACAAAGCTTTCAAAGGAAAAACTTTCCTTCTTCAAACTACACTATCAATCTATACTAAGCTATCTCTAAGTTGTCTCTCTATCTTCCTATCTTTGAGCTAATCTAATGATCCAATCTAATGAATTACAACTGAGGGGGGATGCCCCTTTATATAGCTAGCCAAGTCCAATGGACGACTTAGATTACAATTAGATGGATGGCTCAGATCGAGCCATATAAGCCCTAACCCTAAAAATTGCCACTAAGAAGAGTGGGGTAATAAATGAGCAATTAATGTCCACCATCTTCTAGAAGATTCCTGTCTGGAAACGCGTTCGCATTGTTCTTGTTCCTCTTGTTGACTGCAAATTGGATGAGTCTGGTCAACACTGCTTCTGTTTCTTGGACTGATATGGCGGGTACGTTCAGCTGTTTGACGATGATCTTCCTCCTTGTTGTCATGGTACCTTTGGTTATGTGGAGTATGTTGGAGAACATCTTCTGGGTCATTGCCGAAGGACTTCAGACTTAAGAAGAATTCCTTTATTCTGTCCTTCAATCTGTCATGATGTCAGTCTCCAACACCTGGGCCTTCATCTTTTCCTTCATTCTGAACTTGAAAGATTTTCTTGTCTTGGATTTAATCATTCCTGCTTGCCATTCGCCTGACTGTGTTGGGTGCATATTGGGTCTTTGAGGAGAAATTCCAACACTTAGCCATTTCTGATAACATCTGCCTTCATGGTTTGGACACAAGTGAGACATCATGGAGGGGCTTGAAACATGTAACTTTATTTCATCCTACAGTTGCAATATTGTCCCGAAGTATTCGCTCCATCACTTCAAGTCCTCCTACCTTGGTCTCGGTATTCATCCTGCAAAACAAATAAAAGAAGAGCATCAAAACACTTATAGTATAAATTCACTTTACTTACCTGAATCCCATGTTCTGATCTCCAAGGTCTGAGTGATCTAGTTCATCCTTTTCCTCTAGCAAACTTCATCTTCAAATTCTTCATGCCTTAGCCAAATTTCCCCTCCTTGAGGGCGCATTTAGAAGGCTCTGCATCATTACTTGCCTTAGAATATTTTCATATCATCATTCATCCCCCTTAGGGCACATCTGGAGACTTGAGCTTCCATTTTCATTCCTTAGAGAATTTCACCCATCTTATACTCCTTGGGCGCACTTTGGTTCTTGTGTACCTTGAAGTTGTGCCTTAGAAACTTTTATCCAACTTGAGCCTTGGGAAATTTTATCTCCTTTTTGCCTTAGCCAAATTTCAAACCCATCTGCCTTAGAAATAATTTATTTCCTCTAGAAAATTTCATCAACCAGGCGCCTGAGTAAAATCTCCATCTTAAAGTCTCCGGCAGGGTGTGAAGAATTTCAAAATCATCTCTTCGATGAAGATATCCAATACCCAGAAGAAAATTCCCCTTAGAAAATGCCAAATTCATGTGTATCACTATGAAGGGGGTACATTTAATTTTTGAATTTTATACCTTAGAAAAAATATTTCATCATCAAAGATCATCTTCACTCTTCCTCTATGGGCGTATTTCTTCTCTTGCTTTGCCTTGGAAAATTTTATTTAACTTCATGAAGTTGGCGCCTTCTTGGGGTGGTCAAGGAATTTCCGTGTCTTAAATTTTTTTTATCATCATCTCCAAGTTTGGGTGAATTTCTCTAGATTTGAAGGAATTTGCAACACTTAGGAAATTTTCTTCCAAGCCGACTTCCACTTTGGGTGCATATGAGGGTGTGAGGAGGAACTTTTTGCACTTAGAAACTTTTTAAAGCTACCACCTTCAACAACTTTGGGTGCATATGAGGGGTCTACGAGGAAATTCAACGCCTTAGGAAGTTTTTTTTCTTTTTCTCCACCTTCATCAAGTTGGGCGCATATAAGGGGGGTAGGTGGAATTCAACACTTAGCAACTTTTTTCTCATCCTTGAGCTAACTTCATCTTGGGCACATTTGAGGGGTAGTGAAGGAATTTCAACATACTTAGAAAATTTCCTAGTTCCATCTCCATCAAGGGCGCATTTAGGGGGTCCTGCAGGAACTTTCTAACACTTAATAACTTTTTCCTTCATGCCTCTTGGAGTTGGGCGCATTTGACAGGGGGGACAGGAACTTGTCATGACTTAGACAATTTTCCTCACCACTACTTCTCTCCTTGGGCGCATTTCATGTGCTGAGGAGGAAATTTCACACTTAGTGACTTTTCCAAGCCAACCTCCAACATGGGTGCATTTCAGGGGGTGAGCAGGAACTTGTCATTACTTAGAAATTTTTTCCCAAGCCAGCCTCTAGCATGGGCGCATTTCAGAGGGTGAGCAGGAACTTGTCATGACTTAGAAATTTTTTCCCAAGCCAGCCTCTAGCATGGGCGCATTTAGGCTAGGCAATAGGAATTTCTCACACTT
The DNA here is from genome assembly GCA_007258455.2 of Sequoia sempervirens. Taxonomy (NCBI): domain Eukaryota; kingdom Viridiplantae; phylum Streptophyta; class Pinopsida; order Cupressales; family Cupressaceae; genus Sequoia; species Sequoia sempervirens. Next base: position 43,081 of record VDFB02044724.1, on the reverse strand, counting down.
AGAAATTTTTTTGAACATCCTCCATGGCTGGGTGGGCGCATTTGAGGTGTGGAGAGGAAATTTCTCCTGACTTAGTTGATTTTCTGAGCTCCTCTCAAGGCTGGGCGCATATGAGGGGTCTTGCAAGAATTTCACAAGACTTACGTCACTTTTCTGGCTTGCTCGCCCCTTGTTTACTATATTTAGTAAGCCTCTGGTTTTCACACCTCTGTAGCTTGAATTGATTTGAAATTTACACCATAGGATCCTCATGATCTAGTTGATCTGTTCACATTGCCATCTTGTGTTGACCTACTATTTATAGCTTGTTTCAGAAGTGACTTACTATAAATAGTAAGTGCTCAGATTGCCTTCAAACTTTACCAGTGGATTCTTTGAAAGATACTGATCTCAATGGGATACACTGGTTTTCGGAGATTTTGGTGTTTGACCCCTCATTTTAGGTTCCGAAGCTGGAAACCCTAATCCAACTTGCATGTCGATCAAATGATCTCCGTTTGACCCTATTTCTGTTGCATTTTGCTCTGTTCATGACGTTGAAGTGTTGGGCAGCTGCCGGAGTGGTCCTGCTAAAAATAGTAAGTGTCTGAAAAAGTGATCAATCAGCTACCAGATGCGTTTGCATGTCACACAGCCCGAGAGATCTCACAAAACCTAGAAAAACCCAGCAAACTGGACTGCATGCGGGCACTGGCTAAAAATAGTAAGTTCCTGAAAAGTGATCAACTTTGCCTGCATATTACCTTGTTGCGTAGCTTTTGAAAAACCCATGATGAAAATGCTAACATGCACTGAAAAATCCTGCATACAAACCCTACAAATAGCCTCTGAAGACAACTCTGCAAAAGGTCTTGATCCTGGCTTGCATGTTACATCACTGCAAAGCTCCCGAAAAACCCACAAAGAATATCTAGACATGCGTCGAAAACTCCAACATGCAAACCCTAAAAATAGCCTCCGAAGTCAAGACTGCCGAAAGTTATCATCTCATCTTGCATGTTATATCATTGCGTAGGTTTTGGAAAACCCATAAATATTCTCTAGACATGCATCGAAAAATTTCGCATGCAAACCCCAAAATGGCTCCTGAAGCTTGGACTGCTAAAAATAACAAGTTGTCCGTTTCAACTCAAAATTTGTAGGCAAGCAGTTTGAAGTGCTTGGAATGCAATGTAGTAGTCGAAATTTTCATTAATGTTGAGAAAATGTCCAGATCAGGTACTTACTAAAAATAGTAAGTTGTCAAAATTCAGTGAAATTTTGCTGGGAACCTGCTGGAAGCTTACTGAATGCAGTGCCAAGCTCAGATTTCAATTCACTCACTCAATTTGACTTCAAACTGGCCGGAAGATTCAAAACCCTAATTCTCAGACTTAGCCAAAATTTCAAGTTTAAGCTCAAAGACGGGCACATCCCCAGAAAGGTAGACAGAAATGAGAGAGACAGAGAGAGAGAGAGAGAAAACCAAAGCCAAAAGACGAGAACAGAGCAAAAATTAGGGGGTCCCCATTTTGAATTGGGTGATGTGTGAAAAGGTCACAACACTATGGTCACGAGCGAGTTCATTGATTTTGTGCACTCAAATGGTCAAGGTATTGAGGCTCTTAGTGATAGGTTCTAAAAGGATGCTCATAGTTGGTGGTACTTCCATGGCCAATACTTCCAACATCTGCAACCCCTCGTAATCAAAATTTTATCACAAGTAAGTTTAATAAATTTTCATATTTTAGTTTTTAAAGTTTCATTTATAATTTTTTATTTATTTTTATAATGGATTACTTTAATTGTTTATTTTGTCTCCATAGGTTGCTAGTTCATCTACATCTAAGAGAAATTGGAGCACATATTCTTTCATCCACTCAATAAAGCTCAATAAATTGCTCTCAAAAAGAGTGGAGAACTTAGTATATGTGCATTCCAACTTGTGTCTCCTTTCACTCAAACATAACTACAAGGGGAGATGAAGTTGTGGGATATAGAGCTAAAGCATGCTGACTTGGATGCTTCCACTTCCCACCATATTGCATATGAGGAGTTCAATAGCTAGCATGAGCATAGTATTAGTGCTAATGATAGTGCCACTGGCACTGCTTATGACTCATCTAGTCTTCCTACATCATCTAATGTCAATGTTGACAATGATATTGATGATTTAGAAAATCCATTTGATGATTAAAAGTGTTGAACTTGATATTATTATTTTAATATTGAACTTGAAGTTTGAACGATGAATATTTATCATGCATATTTTAAATGACATTCAAGTTTATGATGGTTTTGTTGTTTATATGATATGTGATATTTTAATCCTAATTCATGCTTCTCGTCTGCATATATATATATATATGATTTTTACATGGTTTTTGTATGAACAAACCCAAAATGAACCCAAATCCCAAAAAACTTTTTAGCCAAACCCATGAACCAAACCCCCAAACCTGAACCCGAACCAGTACCAAAATCGGCAACTTAGATTACAACACTGCTGTAACAGTATTTTTGGACTTTAACTCACACTAGAGCTTCTCATCAACACCATATTTGAACAACATATCAATTAAATGAAAATACCTTCTAGGATTTGGCATTTGGATCCATTATAATCGCTGTTGCAATCCTCTGTGTATCGGCAGTCAACATAGACTTTCCCAAAACTCCATCAACACCAACACCAAGGGACACAACAGCCTTTAATGGTCTGTATAACCTTTTCCCAAGCATCAAATATTCCTTGAATATGCCCAGATGTTCAGTCCTGTTCTTGTAACATAGTTCCCAACCATTATTTAAGCTGCTCAAACTAAATCAAACCTGCTGTTATGACTTCAGGTGTGTGGACAGTCACAGGGCGATTTGGAAATAAACCATTTAAAATTTCCGAGCATTTATTATTGACTTCTAACCCTTGGAAACTCTGCTTGCTTGAGCTACTTGTTTGCCTAGTTGAGCTACTTGCCTACTTGGTTGAGCTACTTGGTTGTCTGCTTTAATTTGTAGCTCATCGTTGTGCTTAAAAACTATGAAAATGTTAATGTTTTCTATCAAAATGCTTATGGGGTTGGAAGGCACTAACAAATTAACTTATCTAAAACTAAATTATTATTATTGAAGTGAAAAGGTGTGAATCCCTCAAATTTGTGATACAAAAGGAGAGCATTTAAACGGGAGAATCCAATTAAGAATAGAACCTTAGTTAACCTTGCAAGAGACTTAAATTAGTCCCTCAAGAATAGGGAGGAGGTGTGAAAGGACATGACTCCTAATGTGAAAATATTTTGGGATTGTGATTGCTCGAGGACAAGCAATCTTGGGCGGGGAGGACTGTCATGTCCCCTGAAATTGTAACATCAAATATAAAACATTAAAATACAAATAGCAAAATCAAATAAATATCAAAATGTAAATATAAGTAATTGCCATTTAAATATTATTATAATTACAATTATCAAGATAATATTATAATTATAAATATAAATATTGGTAATATAAAATAAATATTAAATATCATACAAAAGAGATATAAAATAATATTAATAAAAATACATCAAACAAGAAATATTTAACAAAATATATTATCAGCAAATAAAGTATATTAAACAGCATCAAATAAGGCATCAATTCCTAAAGGGGAATCTAAAGGCATCAATTCTCAAGAGGCACATAAACAACAGACATCAAAAGCCATGATTCCTAAAAGCAGCCACACTTAAAATAATAATAGAGCAATTATCACCCAAGTAACTATGTGAATAAACAACGATTAAGTATTAAGGCAGCGATTCTATCTCATTTGATAAGGCAGCGTTTGGTAATGCAAAGACAGCAATTAAAAGTGAGAAGTGGTGATTAAAATACTTAAAGGAAACAATTAAAGTTTCAAGAAGCAGCGATTAATTGATTGAAGGCAGTGACTATTATAAGAAGTAAAATCACATATAATTATTTAAGGTAACTCTAAGAATGGGTGCGATCCATAAGGACATGTTCCTTCAAAGGTAATGTCTCTTCCTAAGAGACATGATTCCTCAATCAGCAACAAGGATATTAAGAGGAGAAGAACAGGACTTAGAAAGGCATAGTATGATATTGAATTGCAGATAAGGGATTAGGGAATAAGGAAGAGATTGACCAAGCATAAGTCGACATTATTTATTTCTGACTTTTCTGAATTATATCAGTTAAGGGCTGCCATAAATATATTGGTGGTAGATCATTGATTAGGAAATAAAGTGAGATATTTGCTGGCAACAAGGATTTGGTTTGTATTGTAAGTTGATATATTTGTGATAGAATAATTAAAGGATAGAATAAAGGGTTAATAAGATCAAGGGGTTTATGCATATTATGGTTGATATTCTATGATAGCAAAATCATAATCTATTTTGTATTGCTGATATAATTATCTGCAAATCTGGATGTAATTACATTAATATGTGCATATTTGCACCATGACGGACAAGAAGAAGGAATCTATTCTGGACAGAGGATCATTTAATTCTCTGAAAATCTGATCACCGATCAAGGATAGCAGAAAAAAGAATATATAAACATATGCTGATCGATCAGGGAATAAAGTGAAGAATGTATAAGTAGATGCTGAACAGAGAAACAATGAATCGTTTATAGAAGATTATCTTATGATTTATGCAGATTGTGGGCCTAAAATCAAGATTTATCTTGTTAGAAGCATTTAAGTGGTAAGTTACAGCCATAACTACATTGGGCTTGGGAATTCTAGGACAAGATTTAGGGTTATCCCAAAAGGGGACATTACAATGGGCTCCCCAAAATATCTAACACAACCCATCACACTCTACAAGACCATCTCCATGGCAATAATATTACACAGTAAGGGACTAGCACAAGTGGATTTGGCAGGAAGAGATTGATCCTAACCCTACCCTTGAAGTGCAACTAACATTGCTTTAAAACCTTTGTACTCATAGGATGATTTAACTCTCATATTGTAATGCCCCCTTCCTAACTAGTTCAGTAGGGTGGTTAAGTTAGCCTATTTCAGTGGTTCTCGTAGGCTAACAGGATTGTGGTTAGGGAACTTTGGTGACAATTTATCCAGTTGTTTGGTGGTAATAGTGGTATTGTTGAGTTCCGGCGGTTGTCATGTGTATAGTGCCCTTTTTTGGAGTGTTTTTGGGCGAGATCTCCAATACTTACTATTTTTAGTAAGTTGGTTTTGGTCACCGACAGAGCTAGTTGTCAGTACTTGTATTTTTAGAAGTGTCGGTGGGAGCATTTGATATCAATTATTCGATATTTAATATGGTCTAGTGTATTTATTTTAAATAATGTAAAAGTATTAAAGTTAAATTAAATATTTAACTTACGTTATTTATTTATAAGGTTGCTTTTTAAAACGGGGCCAAGGGAGACATAAGTGATGTTTTAAAATGTTTCAATAAAGTATTTCTAGAAGTGGGCACCCAACTCATGGGAGACATAAGGGGTGAATAAATTCAATAAAATATTTAATTCCTCTCTTGGGTGTGGGAATTGGGAAGAATAAAAAGTGCTTTTGAAGAGTTCATTCTTTATGCTGGTGATTGTTGGAGAATACATCTTGCTGGTTGAACTTGTTCATCCTGTGGCTTTGTGAGGACATCAACCCTTGCAGAGAACATATTCTACGTTGGTGAAAGATCCAATCTAGAAGATTTATTGGTGATTTTCATTCAGAAATCACAGCTGGGCATTAATGGAGTTTTGATTTCTTCTTCTTCTTCTTTAATTCTTTGAGCTTGATTTGCTGGAGATTTACAGTGGTGACTGAATAAGGAGATTTCCAGGGTTAATGTTGAATATCTTTTGCTAATAAAGGCTGGTCATACTATTCCTTGCTGGCTGTACATGCTTGATAGGGACGTGGGAATCCAGTTGCTGGTTGGCTAGGTTTTGAAGAGGGTTTGCTTGCTGCTTGGGGTCGCCAAGGCTGGGAATCACTCAGATTTCATTTGCATCGACCTTGGAGGAGTTTTGGAAAGGTAGCTCTCCATTTTGACATTTCCAGTTTGCCGTGCATTTTGTGGGTATGTTAAAAATAGATATGTAATGACATTTACAAATCTGGGTTGCTCTTAGTTTTGAGAAAAAATGTATATTTTACTTTGAGTATAAATTTGGAATTTTCAGCCTCCTATATTTCTGAATATTGTATGTTTTCTGAGTTGTTCAATCGCTGCAAATTCCTTTATTATCTGCACTTCAATTGTCTATTCAAGCTATTTCAAAATACATTTCAAAACCACATCAAAACACAAAAAAAAACCGAGGGCAAATTGAGGGTGTATGTTACGCATATGACGAAGATCAGCCAAGATAGATCTACACCAACACAAGAGAGAGTACAAATACATATGTATATGAATCTATTTTACTCATCCCTTAAGAAAGGCACCTCCTTGGGGAGTCATACGGAATACACTTGAATGACCGAAAATACAATGCTTCTTATGGATGGCAGTCCACACTAAGATTCTAACTTATGACAAGCTAAGCAAAACAAGTTTTGCAGGGCCAATTATTAGTTCCAACTGTGCATGGTAAGAAGAAACTGCTCAACATCTCCTAATCTGATACCAACTATCCAAGATATATGGTCCTACAGTACATACATATTTCAAGCACAATTAACTCAATTTGACAACATAATAGGCAAACTCAAAAAATGGTGTATCTACAGCAGCCACGTGCTTGCACTAAAATCCATTCATAGGCTTGCACTAGGGTTCATTTTTTGGCATCTATGGAAATAATTTAACCACAGAATTTTCACTAATGCCTTAATCTTTAAGGAAATTCTTTGTTGAGCAGTCAGAAACCAAATAATTGCACCCACTATGCTTTCTTGCATGAGAAGCAGGCAGACTTCTAATCCCTGAATTTCAATGAGCTAATCACTGCTAGGCTTAGCATTTACAAACACATCACACCTCAAACTTCTTTTCTTCGATTTTCTAGTACGATGGAATGCAGGGATAGGGTTTTGGAGACAAGAATTTTTTTTTTTCTTTTTTTTCTGATTTGGGGAGGGGCTATTCAAATAATATATATATAATTTAAAATTAAAAACACCCTAAAGTGAAAAGAACTTAAAATTTTAAAAATTATATATAGTGTGCCGAATTTGCAATGACATTCTAGTTTTGGATGAATGCAGTCTTTTCAGATTTCCTCCTTACTTGCAAAATTAAATTGTAAAATAGGCCAGGGCTTTGGGTGTTTACAATTATCTTTATGTTGGGGGCCTTGTGAGCCCCCCATAAAGGCAGTAGTTTATTTTTAACCTACAAGTCTTTTATAGATGAGGGATGACCTAAGGCCTCTAGAATGTCAAAGGGATGTTGGGAATGGGAGGCCATCCCCAAAAACTTGCAAAAAATGGGGGATGTCTTTTGAAAATCAGGAAAAATTGGGACCCGGGAGGAGCAAAGATTTCCCTGAATGCAGGCAGGGCATGTATTGAGCCTCAAAAACATATCCCCAAGGTACCCTGTTGAAAGCCACAGTGGATCCTTTCCTCTTCTAGTTGGATAAATATATATTTTGATGGGTTTTCTCAAAGCAATCTTGGAATGTTAGGTATGGGGTGTACTTAAATCTTCTTCAAGAAATTTTGTGGCTTCCTATATGCAATATTCAGGAGTGCAAAACAGCATGACCGAATTTGTGGTGCTTGGAGGTGGAGTTCACATAGCAAAGGCTATGAATACACAAAACCTTTTCATTGAAGGTGATTTTGTTCTAGTTACCAACAAGGTACAATCAGTCATTCTTCAATAGGGATGCTAGTTCATACAACCAAACTTCTAAAAGGAGCCATAGGGATCAGGCTTTGGCATAAGGCTCAAACAACCAATAAAATTACAACTACCTTGCCAACAAGGCAATCAAAGGGAACAATGGATCTAGGGAGTTTGTTTGTTCTCTCAAAGCTCATAACTTACATGTTCCCAAGGGATAACCAAGAAAGAATAAATGGAGGGAATCATGCTGTGCATCACTAAATACTTGAATTTTTTACTATTATAATCTGTGGGCCATTGCCAATGGACTGCTCTTTCATCCACCCACCAATGGTAAAAGTAAAACAACAGGTAATAGATATGTAATCATGGTCACCTATGCACATCCCACAAAGGAAGCACACTTAAATGGAATATCCATTGAGGCCACAGCATATCTGAAGCAATTTCTGTTTGAGGTATGCTAAATGCACCTGCTTGACGAAAAAAACATAAGCATAAATGCCACCTTTGAATGCACAATGGAAAAATACATAAGCATAAATGCCACCTTTGAATGCACTCTTCTTCTTCTGTTCACATCAGCAGTGACATGGTTCCTATCGGACAAATTTGCCTAAATAGCTCTGAGCTTGGGATATATCTTGGGTTTGTGTTAAGTTGGTAAGCTACTAAAAACAAAAATGGAACCTCCACAAGTCCTAACCATTAGAACGCCTACATGATACACAAGGGGCTTCTAAATAAAAAAATCTTACCAAAAGAAACTTGAATGGAAGGTAAAATCAAGCCAGCAGCTTGCATTGACTAGGCAGATGGCCTTTTCAAAGGCATTTAACATGAATAGTAACCTATCCACTGTCAAGCAAAGCCCATGGCATAATCTCATCCTTGCAGTAATCATCACATTTAATTTCAAACCTAGGAACTACAAACAATCTAGGAGATCAGCTGTCAGATGTTTATTTCATCCTGGAGAAGCTGCCTATTATTGTGGATTGAGTGTGGCGGGCTTTAATGACTGGATCCAAGATGGCTTTCTGGGTATCAATTGGTGAGGACAGTGATATATGGATATTCCAAATCAGGCTAGGGTTGAACATTAATAACATACCCATTATGACACATTTCTACCAGGAGTTTATTTTGGTCATCTGTGGACATTAATATGATTTCTTTCTTTCTGTCTAATGTGATCCAGGTTGCACATCATTCATTGGAGCATCACATTCTGGAGGTACTGTGCATTAACTGCAATAAACTCTTAAGAGATTTAGATTTGACACCACGTTTACGAGTTAAAAAATCCAAGAAAAAATGGTTCCAGGAGAATTTTACAGTTGATTAATAAATCTATATATGTTAGGATTGCCAAGATCTGATTGCAAACCTGAAAATACCTTCCACAGAAGAGGAAAAGAAAAAGCGAAGCTTTGCATAAAAACATGCAATTTGATATATTCGAAAAGACAATTAATTACAAGAGATAATTTGCTTTATAAAAGCAAAGATGAGAATACCTAATCTTATCTTGAGCAACAAGATAGCTCGAAAGATAAAGATAAGATCCTATAACCTAGGAAATAAATAATGCCTAAGTAAACTTATGCAAGCGTAATTAAATATTAATTACACTAACACCCCCATAAGTGCAACTTAGGGAGAAGTAAATTGTGCAAAATGAGTCCGGCAACAAGGCCTGATGGTACTCATGTACAAATGTAAGAGAAACCCCCTCAATGAGATGAGCTGCAAAGAATCCGGAAGAACTCTGTAGAGTAGTAGTGGAACTTGATAGGCAAAGGAAATATTCTTATACCTCTTTGAGAGGCGGATGAGAGTCAGCATTGACTCGAAGTCATTAAAAAGCAGGAAGACCCGATGCCGGAACACTCGAAAACTCAAGCTGGATCAACTCTGGAATCACGTAACATGATGAGTGAATGGACCCATAATGATGACAAATCTGGAAGTTGTGTATCTCGATGCCGATGTCAAACTGTGACTGAAACTCTTCCATGGGAAGGAGTACCAAAAATAGACTCTGGAACAATAACCACAAAAAAATGGCCCTCAAATTGAGATGGATCCAATGTGGATCATTAACCATAGGCTCTCAATCTGAAGTGTGAACCAATGAATCTGACATGTGTCAAGCAAGACAAGAAATGTGGCCAAAAGAAACTAAGGGACCAGATAACCCATACGAGTTGCCATCAAAACAAAATGAAATATGGATGCAAGAACCCCCCTTAATGGAACTTTATATCAGTTCGTTTATTACAATACCCAATGATTGCATAAGGAGATAATGCAAAACTACAGAAACATATGTGAAAATGCAAACCTAGAGCACGAAACAAAAATGAATGCATGCCTAAAAAAAGTTACACATTTTCTGGAAATGACCTCAGATCTGCATAGAGGCCGAAACAAGCTTTCCAACGCCGCAAAAATCGCGAAAATCGGATAAGCGAGTCAAAAGATATGGGTCTCGGAGTGAAAATGACAATATCCGACTTCCGAGACAGAAAAAAGCATCAAAAATGAAAAACCAGAAAATATCACCAGCACCAATGCGTAGAGCTCGGAAACAGTTTTCCGTCGATATCTCGTTTGCAAAAAAACGACACCGTATGTGAAAATTATGCTTGTTTCCGCGAAACTGCTCAAAAACTGCCCAATATGCCCTTCTGCAGCCCTCAGGGGCTAAAAAATTAAAGCCCCTGGTCGCCTGGGCGGACCAGGGGGCTGGCAGCTGGGTCCTTCGGCGGAGCTCTTGGTCACATCTGTGACCATCGGCAGGGGCTAAGAGGTCGACAGGGGCTGCTCCGGAGACTCCCGGTCCCCAATACGACCGTAGGCTGGCAGCGATAAGCCCTTGGGGGCTGATGCGAAGCGAGTGGCGCTGCAGGGGGAGGCCACCGGCGGCGGTGGTGCACCGGCGGCCGCCTGGTGGCCGCCCGGTGGCCGCCGGGTGGCCCAACCCATTTGAACGGGCGGTGCCAGACTTCCTCCGTGTTTTTGATTTTTTAATGAATTTTTTGAAATTTTCTCGAAATTTGTGCCTCGGGAACAGTGCCTGGGGGCCATACGGCCCTCAGGGAAAAAAATTTTGCTTCTCCGGTCGACAATGTCCAAATCGGACATGCTTTATATGAAAATGGGGGTTTTTGGGCGCTGCAAATCCAACGGCAAGGTCCGTTTGGGCCCAAAGTGCTCCGAAAATCAGGCGACCCCCAGATCTAACAGATAAATCACCGATCTTACAACCCTCGCAGATCTGGCAATCGGTGATGAAAATGAATAAAACGAAAGCCATTTCTGACTTTTTCCAGCGCTCTGAATCCAACGGAAAACCCCGATCTGATCCAAGATGCTGCATAAATGTACTCAAGGATTGAAACCCTCGAGGGACTCGAGCAGTACGCTGCTGAAATCTAAAATCTTTGAGAAGAGGGAAATTTAGTCGAGAACTCGATACCATGTTAGAATCCAGATGCACACGTAGAATCGGATACTGTCACATGCAAAGATATGGAAGAACGAGAAAAAGATGTTCTCTGTAAAACCTCTCGGTAAAATGCATTAAGAGAATCGAATTATTACAATGTGATCAATCCTTATGAGAGGAGATCAAGAAACCTAAAAGGAAACCCTAAATGAAACCCTAGTGTGCACACTTAATAATTAATTATTAATTATTAATGTGCCTAAGTTTAAACAAGTAATAAAGAGGAATAAGTGACTTAATTAATTAATCAATGTGATGTAATTAATTAAGCATAATAACGTATTACTCTAACACCCCCCCTTAAGATGAACTTAGGAAGAAGCTAAAACACTAGAATAGGATGCATGAAAGCAAAGATGGGTCCCGACAACTAGGCCTGATCAGGTACCCATTTACAAATGCAATAAGGAGTAAGAGAAGGAAAAACCCAGTGGGACAAAACCCCCCTTACAATGAGATAACATGCTGCAAAGAAGCACTGGAAGAACTTTGTAGAGTAACACTGGAACTTGATATAGGCAAGCAAGGAAATATTCTTCTGTATACTACTGAAACCGGATGAGAGTCAATGATTGACTCAAGGAATCATGATAAAGCAACAGAAAACCCGATGCCACGGAACACTCGAAAACTCCAAACAGGAACAACTCTGGAATCTATGAAGCAGCAAGTAATTATTGAATGATGTATTACTGAAAACAAAGTGCAAAGATGCAAGATGCACTCTCCCAACTGCCAAAACATCCAAGTAATCGCCAAACAACCCATCGGACCAAATCTGGACTAAGTGATAAACTTGGGATAGATACAGAAAAAGTGCATAGACAGAAACCTAGAGCTCCTCAATACCTTTCCGACGCTTCAAACGAGGCGAAAAACGGAGATCGTGGCAAAAAGTTATGAGCTTGGAAGCATAAAAATTATATCTGACTTCAAACAGTAATAAATGCATGAAAACAGTAAAATACTGAAAAATAAACAACACTACTGGAAAGTGCTCGGAACCAGCTTTCCGGCGATATCTCGTTTGAATTTTCGATACCGTATGCCCAAGTTATGGCCAAAAGAAAAAAACTGCTTCTTTAGGGCAAACTAGGGTTAGGAGGGCGAAGACCCCGGCCGTCACCGATTTGGCGTCATGCTGGCGTCATCCCGGTTGAGAACATAAATTGTGGCCAGGGCCGTCGGTATAAATCACCTCCCACCGGAAATGAAAAAATTTTGGGACCTTAGTCTTTACATATGACCCTTGGTGGTGAAATTTGAGTCAGTGATGACCCACAGTTACATGTAGTCTTCTTATTTGAGGTGAGAATGGCCGAGGGCTAAATGGCGCGTGGGTTGACTCTGTGACCGCCCGCTTTGTCTTTGGTGGGGAGCCAGCGGTCGACCAGCGGAGCATGAAGGAGAACCGGTGGCGATGAAAGTGGTAGCCGCCGGTGAGATCTTCATTTTGCTTGGAAGCGCGGCCCGATTTACAAAATACGTTTTTGACATTTTTCGATTTTGAGCCTCGAGAATGCGTCTTGCTGGGGAAGCCGTCACGGCCCTCAGACAAATTTTTTTTGCCTCCCGGATCAATTGCTCCAAAATCGACGAAACGACATGCGTTTTTAGGGTTTTTGGCCGCTGCGAACGCGATGGCGGTGTCCGTTTGAGCCCAAAGTGAGCCAAAAAATAGGCTACCTCCAGATCTTGCAGAAATGATGCATGTGGAAACCCTTGCACTTGAATCTCACAAAGAGGCCATATCTTCAGATCACGAACAAGCAGCTGCAGGTCTGGAGTTCTGATACCATGTTAGAATTGCCAAGATCTGATTGCAAACCTGAAAATACCTTCCACAGAAGAGGAAAACGAAAAAGCAGAGATTGCATAAAAACATGCAATTTTGATATATTCGAAAAGACAATTAATTACAAGAGATAATTTGCTTTATAAAAGCAAAGATGCCTAAACCTAATCTTATCTTGAGCAACAAGATAGCTCGAAAGATAAAGATAAGATCCTATAACCTAGGAAATAAATAATGCCTAAGTAAACTTATGCAAGCGTAATTAAATATTAATTACACTAACAATATATACCAGCCTCCCCTACTGCACTTGGAAATTCCTGAACAGTACAATCAGCGCCTGAGAACATTCATGCAGGAAAGAAAAAGCATTGTGAAGTTGGCTGCTGATAACATGGATTCTGAAGTGCAGGGAGGAGTCACGACTCACAATCATCCCTGATAATGAGTCCATGGGAGATGTTTACCACTGTACAATGCTGTTGAGTGTGGTCTGAATTCATACGAAGCTGATTTTGCTCTCTGAAAACCTAAAACAGTATCATTTCTGCTTTCTCTCCAGTACAAACAAACCTCATCACCAACTGTATTACTCCCACAAAGGTATCTTTCACTGCTGAGTTTTTCACAAGGTCTAAGCACTTTTCTTTTATCCAATCTCCTTCCTAGTCTGTCCACCCTATTCCAATTTCTTTGTCTCTGTACACAACATGTCCGCCTTTACCATCCAACATCCCTTTGGGTTGGAGTCCAACCTTTGCTCTCTGGTAAACCAGTAAATACTAATTACAACCAAGAACTCCTCCATCTACATAGCCTTAGTTAATAGCAATGACTCTTTAAGCAGCCTTTCCAAAGCTAATGAACTCCAGACTGCTCAGCATGTTCATACTGTCCAGCTTTCAACATGCTCTTTAGCAAGCTGCAGTCTATTAAATACATCCACAAGGCCATAATTGAACTCTCTTACCAAACAAGAAGAGGGGCTGGGCATACTCAGGCTTTACTATGAATGTGTTCAAAATAGAATGCAAACCATAGAGAGGATCTTCAATGCTTATCACCTTCGAAGAGAGGGAGCTGTTCCTGTGCAGCATTTCAAGCAATATCAAGTGCCAAAGCAGTTCCAAATTCCAAAGAACTTGAATGTCAATAAAGGTACAAGTCAAACTAAACCTTGGAATGTTCATGCTGATATCCCTTATCAAGATGCTACAGGATGGACTTTGAATGTGGAAGGAGGCCATCCTTTGCAGCCTAATGTAGGGAGGTTTCATTGAACGACTATTGGGTAATCAAGGGTTCTTCTTATGATCTGTTTTTGTATCACTGCTGAAAACTATATCTACTTTGTAATCCTTATCTTGATGATGTAGCTTCTAGGCTTCTCAAACTAATCTTAGGGACTTATTTTAAATGATATATTTATTCTCTAGGGTTTTATATCTCCCTTCACAAGCTGAATGCTTTGCAAGGAACCTTCTACCTTTCAACACTATCTGAATATATACATATATATGTATATATACATACATACATATATGTAGATATATATGTATGTGTGTATGTATGTATTTATATCTACATGTATATATATATGTATGTATGTATGTATGTATGTATGTGTGTATCAGTATATGTATATCTACATGTATATATATTCACAGAAAAACAAAAATTCATACAACATATATCACATTCAATTTTTTTGGACTGCATGCATTTGTAGAAAGAACAAATCTGTCACTGTATGGAGCTGTGGTGTACAGCTATCAAATGACTGCATACAGCTGCTGAATGACAATGTACATGTGTAGAAAGAGAGTGTACAAATGTAGAATGAGCAAGAGTGTGATTGCATACAGTTGTAAAGTGAAAGTATACACCTCTAGAATGAGGGCATACAGTTGTAACCCTTTTTATCCATTGGCAAATGTATGACAGTATACAACTCCAGAGTGAGAAAATCTGTATAATGAGAACATGCAATTAGTTTAGTGGAATATGATATTTGTTATTGCAAGGGGTATGGGGGCTCATAGAAGTTTATTCTGTGTTAAGGCTATTAGGAAAACACGTATAATAAGAGGAAATTTTTCATATCAGCAGTATAGAAACAATAAATGAGGTGGATTTCTAAAAGTGTGAAATTTTTGTTAAGTCTTGTGTATGCCATGTTCTCTATTTTGCAGAAAGATATAATTTTGGCAATCTTTTTATGTCATTTTCTTTTCTTTATTCTAAATATTCAATATATGATGGCTAGGGAAGAAGCTTACTGTAGGAAGCAGACAACCGTCCAACTATCAGACAGCACAATGGGATTCTGGTATATTTGATAATGACAATGATCTTGGTTACATTAGGAAGCCTATAGAAAATGACACTTGGCTTTTCAATAATGAGATATATTATCCCACCGAAAATGAAGAATGGAGATCTAGGGATAGGAAAGACAGCAATAACAAGAAAAATGAACATGATAACCAAATCTTTGCAGAAAACTCGTACTTTTCAGTGGAGCAACATTTTCAATCAAATACTGAATTAAAAGTTCAATCAGAAAATACTTCAGGATCACCTATGACTTGTAACTATGATGGAAAGCTGATTAGTAACCGGGAAACAAACTCACTACAAACTGGCCCTGAGTGGCAAGGTTTTTCACAAGAGCAAAGTGGAGTTGAAATTTTAAGGGATGGGGATAACATTCAGCGATCTAAGGCCAGTAATTTTTACTTTGTTGATCATCATGGATTGATGAGGTCTACTGGTGTTGGGAGCTGTGGTTATGAAGGCACTGACACTAACGTGAGGAATCATATCATGGGGATTACTGAGGGCTTAGGTTCGTATGATAAGCCAGTTAAATATGATAGAAGCATCAGTTCTGACAACAGTATTGACAGAGCTCAAGAAGTCAAGAAAGGGCAGGAAGTGGAGGACCATCATGTTGTCAGGTATCACTCTGATTCTTGGAGACATTATAGAGCTGTTCATGGCAGTCAATCTGGAGAGAGTGACACAGAGGAATGCTTCATCAAAGATGCTGTCAAAGAAAGGCCTAATGGCCTGGATAGTCAAAATCCTTACAGTCGTTCTCTTGATTTTAGAGGTGTCTCTTTTCCTTCATCTTCTGCTGTGGGTGATGTTGCAGAATTAAAGGCAGAACCTGAGAAGTCCTTTCTCTCAAATAACAGGAATATGGTATTTTTCAATGGGAAAAAATATTCTAGTCACAATATGGCTGGTTCCAGTGACATTCAGGTTGCATCGGGAAGGGAGAGTGACAATTCTTTGCCTGTTTGGAGTGTGAGAGATGGAAAAGTTGTTGATGAGATACATACAATGGAGTCTATCGTCTGCACACACTTCAATTATGAAGATGTTGAAAGAATGGGGATAGAAAGAAAGGAGGGAGAAAATTTGAATGATCTTATGAAAGATGGAGATGCAGAAAGGGTAGAGGATGAAGAAGTTGCATCTTTAGGACAATTGATTCAACAGATCAAGGAACAGCAAGATCAGTTTGAAACATTTGATCTTCAGATTGTTCATAGAAGAAACAGGTATTTATCACAAAATTGTTGCATGCATGAACATCATCATACTTGTAATTCTATACAATAATTTTTTCTGCAACTGGATAATTATCAATTCTCATAAATTGAGCAATTTGTTTCCTTGATGAGTAGTATACTTGTGGGGGTTGATCACAAAAATTCTTCTTTGATTATGTCATATACTTTGAATGAACACTAGTACTATGGATAGTTTAAATTTATGATCGATACTTTTCTGGATATTCACTTCAGTTTCAACCTTTAAGTGTTTTTTTGCAGAACTGGTTATGAGGAAGTTAAAGACTATCATGCAATTCTAAACACTGTGATTGCTGGGCGCTATCATGTAATTCAAAATCTTGGCTCTGCAGTATTCAGCAATGTTGTGCAAGTTCATGATTTACACACAGGGATGGATTTATGTTTGAAAATCATAAAAAATAACAAAGAATATTTCGATCAATGTCTTGATGAAATCAAACTTTTAAAGTTAGTGAACAAGCATGATCCTGCTGACAAGTACCACCTACTACGTCTGCACAACTACTTCTACTATCATGTAAGCTGATGTACATAGCTGTCAAGGATTTTCTTTTATTATCTAAAATTTGCTCTGCATTTGAGTTTAGTGAATATGGTAGGATCTTGCTCATGAACATATTACATCTTTTGACAATTCCTTTTGTGGTTGAGATACACAAATTCTAGTGAAAATCTCAAAATAAAAGTGGAACAAGCTTGTTGTGTTAAAATCAGAGTTGCATGGAAACAACTATGGTATTTGATGTGGCTATGATAAATTTTCAAGACCCAAAGATATGGCTGGATTTTATAAATATACACATATACTCCATTTATAGTTATACATCAACAGCATAGAATGTAACATTTAAAATATTTATTTCTATATATTATGGCATTTGTGAAAGGAGGGTTTACCAGCTCCTCATCCCATTGGACGGAAACAAGAGCTCCATTCCTGGGCATGTAAAATGTGTACTTTTAGCTACATTAACACTATAGGAGGTTGCCCAATGGTTCCTAGGGGGAATTGGAACCAGGTCTTCATTGTGGTAACGCTCCATATTTAATACTCACACTCGCTGGACTACATATATAGTGGTTTCTATATTTGAAGACATTTATTTTCTTAGTTTATATATGAATTTCTAATATATATTTGTGTAGAACAATTTTTGTAATGTTCCATTTTTGTTTGCAATTTCTAAATTTTTTTTATAACCCTAAACTTCATATCATAGAAACAGAAATTGGAAAAAGCTTTTGATTACTCGTGACTCGTGAGTCATGAGTAATTGCTGATTGGCCCTCAGATTGTACTGATTTGAGGCAACGCCTCTTGTTTTTTCCCAAAACTAGGTAAAACTTTAGAAGTACTTAATTATTGAATAGTTTTCAAAAAATTCTTTTTTTCCTATAAATACTTTGTTTTTTCAAATTTCCTTCATTGTTATGATTTAAACTATGAAATTTCCAAAGTACGGGGGCACCAAGGAATTTGCAAATGAAGGATTTGCACGTTTTTCTTACATCAAAATTTTAGAATTTGTAAATCAAAGATTCTAATTTTTAAGTTGTAATTGATTGAAAATTTGAGACAAAAGTCTTGGCTCAACAGTTTACAATGTATAACTGGAAATATTGAACAAATTCAATTTTTATGTCTCATGTTTGTTCCTATCTCTATGCACTATATTTGAAATTCAATTTCAGGAAGAATTTTATGAATATTTTACTTCCCCCCAATTTATATGAATATTTCATTATTTTTTAGTTTCTAGAGATTTTTCCAAGTTTTTCACTACTTTAAACCCAAGTGATTAAATTCCATTTGCCTTTAGTTTTCCATGTCAATGTAGTGTAAATGGAATGCTAGTATGTTAGATAGGGCTTTGGATAGCGTGGTACTATATGTAGACATCTAAGATATAGCTCAAATATTTGGCTCATATATGGATACATATATGATATCCATCTTGTATCCACGCATATCAAATTTGTATTTGGTATCCAATACATAGAGATGTGTATCTAGGTAGGGGAGGGGTAGTATTTGGCATTTGTATTTAATTGCATTCCTCAATCGTAGTTTGCATATTGCATCATGAAGAACATGGAAACACATGTAGGATTTGTGGTAGAAATCTACCTTTGTTTACAAGTAACCGTTGTTTTCACAAGTTTAGATAATATAGTAGAAGCTCTCTCTCTTTCTAAAAGTAATGGACATATTGCCTAGTCAACTTATTATTTAAGTATTGATATGTCAAACTAGGAAATTGATTGCAAATGAACTTTGAAATAGAAGAGTGAAACCCAATTTCATAAACTTTAAATTGTGTTACAAAGTACATATTTATCAACATGAATGACTATTCAATTCAACTTTGAGATGATTGTTCAACTTCTATTGTTATTTCATTTATTACCTACTCCAAGGATTACGTACATTGTGTTACACTCCCCCTTAATCCTAAGGTGTTATTGTGAGGTCAAGCATGGCTCTAAATTTTTAAAATTTCTCTTCCACGTCTTTGGTTAGAATGTTGGTTAGTTTTTCTGTAGTTGGGTAGTATTTTAGCTGTACATTGTCATCTTTCACATTATGCCAAGTCATGTGAAATTTTGTATTGATGTGCTTGGTTTAGTTGTGAGAGACTAAATTTCTTGCCATTTTGATTGCAAAAGTGTTCTCGACCATGAGAGATATTGAAGAAATTTGTTTCTCTTGCAAATATTCAAGCATCCTTTAGCCATAAAATTTCTCTTGTTACCTTTGAAGTTGCTACATATTCTATTTTTGTTGATGAGAGAGCTAGGACTAATTACATTGTTGACTTCCAAGAGATTGTTGATCCGACATGCATGAGGGAACCTAAAGTAAATTTATCTTCTTTCAAGTTGCTTGCATAGTCTGAATATTCAACTAACTTGAAATGTTGTGCCATGGAGTATTTTAGTTCATAGTTCGGAGTTCTGTAGTACCCCTTTTCTCTCAAAGTTTTTTGAATATTAGCAACAGATTTAATAGATTAAATATTAGAGTTACGATAATTTACAAGATGTAATGTTATTAAAATGGGTATAAGTAACTAATGTAATCTACAACGTGTGATAATTTGGCAAGAATTCTAAATTAAATAATAAGCATAATAAATTGAATAACACAACCACACAATTCAATTATAGTATCGTCAAATTCATATATATTTAATATTCCCAATATCTTCTAGCATTAAGGGTTTCCAATACTTATTTGAATTAGAGCACTTGGAATGATCATTCTCATCGTCGGAAGATTTTAGTGGTCTTGGTCCTTATAGCTATGACACTCTAGGAAGTACCAATTCATATTCAGAACCAACACACATGCTTCCCAAGCATCAACTCTAGTTAGGGCAATCTCGGGTTTACCCCATACCCTGAGTTGGACACATCCCATGTGCCCCTTCTCCCATGCCTAGAGCCCACCAAACCATCTTCTTCTTCCTTGAGCGATCTCCATGCCCTTCCAAGTCTCACATGAATACTTTATATAAACCTTTAGGGGGTGGTTTCCAAACCAGAACACCCTTTCACAAAAGTCTCCTAATAATAATTATTTAAATAAATAATTATTCCTCCCCTTTAAAAAGTTTTTTTATAAATATTCTTTACTAATCTCTATTTTAATCAAAGGATCTTTATTTTTCTATCTTCCTTTTATTTTCAAAGGGTTATTTCATGACTTGATCTTTTCTTGGGGAAAAGGTCACATAACAAGTTCCCTTGAGATATTGGAGAACTCGCTTTGTTGCTACCCAATGATTTTCTTTAGGTTGCAGCATGAATCTAGAGAGGATTTCAATAGCAAAAACAATGTCTGATCTAGTTGTTATTGGATAGATCAGATTTCCAACAAGTTGTTTGTACTTAGTTGCAACTACAAATTTGTAGTTGTAATGTTCTCTTCTCAAGCATGATCTTTCCAGTTGACCGTTGGCCTATTCCGGAGACCCGTAGGCTATTCGGGAGGTGAAATTAGGGTTTCATGTTTTGAAGGATGCTCTTGCTTGAGGTTGGTTGATTCAATGGCGGATTCTTTCTGGGTTTTCAGAGAGCTTTGCAGTGATATGTTTTTCTTGGCATTTTGAGCATCTTTAGGAATTTAATATTTTTAGTAAATTCTATTTCTGGCAGTGGTCCTGTTGGTTTCGGCTCGGTGGGCCTTCCATTTCAGACTGATCAGTTGGCTAACTCATTTTTGGCTTTGGGGCATAACTGGAGAGATAAGTCGAATTATTTTAATTAAGTCATGTTTTAATGTTATATTTTAACATTGACCCCCCTTGGCCTAGCAATTTCACTTTAAGTTGTTTTAAAAGATGTTCTTTATGGGTGGGCGCTCCATTGAAGGAATTAATTATATTTTTTATTAAAAGATTTAATCCAAGCATAAGTTGGACGCCAACTTCAAGGAAGAGATAAAGTTTATAATAAAAAGTCAAATATTGCTTGGGAAAGTAGGATGCCATCTATTGGAGAATTAGGGTTTGACTCAAAAAAGAAGATTAGGGTTTTGAGAAGAGTCATATGGAAATTATAAAAGGAAGCCATTGGTTCTCATTTCATCATCTTTTGTCTACAGGAATGTTATGTTGTTGGATTGGCTTTGGGATTGCTTCGAGGAATGTAAGCCTCCTAGCTTGGCATTGCTTCTCGCTTGAAAGATAGCGACTAGTGGTGAAATAGTGTAGTTTTGAGTGTTTTGTAGTGGGATTTATGCATTGTAGTCAGTGCGTGGCTTGTAGATCAGTTTTATGCATATTAGAGAGATTCTGGAATTGCATTTTTCATTACAACAGATTGCCATTTTCATTCATAAGTCAAAAAATACAAAAAGAATCATTCTGGGCATTGTCTAGATCCCTCTGTCTGTGAAGGGCGCCACTTTTCATTAAGTTTCAGATTTTTTAGAGAAGTATTGAATTTTTTAAAGTCAAATTGCCCCTCTTGCTGGGCCGTACCATCTGCATTGTCTTGGAATTCGTGCATTAAATAAATAGGAACTTTTGGGTCTGTTTTGTGTTCCAATCTTGGGCGCCATCATCTTAGGATCATATTGCATTTTACTTCGTGAAATTTGAGTGAGTTTGGAGTGAGTTGTGAGTAAAATTGTGAGTTTCAGGGCTGCTGTTCATGCATGAGAAAAACAGGACTGTCATAAATCAGATTGTGAAGTTGGTCTTTATAGTGCAGTTTCTGATCTAAGCTTTATTATTTAGTGAAGGAAATTCAATATATTGTTGCAGCTCTATTCAATTCTTGATTCACGTTAATAGCAATGCATTCTTTATCATGTTGTAAGCTGTACAGTAGTACTGTCAACAGTTCTTTAATCTTGCTTAATTCCTGATTTGTAATGCTTATCTTACATTCTGTAACTGCAATTGTATTTCCTTTATCTCCGCCATATGGTCGCCTCATTTCTGTATTGGATTGAGTAGCACATACTTGGTGTTGAGTTTGCTTTCAGTTTATTAGATGATAGGGATCCTCTGACCACATGCTTGTCGTTCGCCGACACATTTCTTGGTTAGAGTTCTTGTATCAGCATTTCTATTAAGATCCTCTGACCATATGCTCGCCATCACTGGCGCCATTCTTGGTTAGATTTCCTTCCAGCTCTGTTCTGCATTTCAGATCCTTTGACCAATGCTCACACCTTGCCCACATCGGGATCCTGGTGTACATTCTGGTTAGAGTTGCTTCAGCATCGTTTTGGTTTAGAGCTAACCCTAACGACTGCTCTGGTGATTGTAATTGAAAATTTGAAAAAAAATTGGCTCGGAATATTTCAGTAGTATCATTTGATCTTAGCTTAAAATTTTGCTCCATAGGAGTACTAAGAGATTTATAATTTATAGTCTATCATTCAATTCACTTAGGATTTCATCAATGTATTTGTGTTGACTTATGAAAATATACTTAAGTTTTTGAACTAGTTCAATGCCCAAAAAGTAATGAAGGTGCCGAAGTCAGTCATTTCAAATCCTTTCTATAGTTCTTTTATTTTTGGTCTTACTTTTTCATTGTTTCCTATTATGAATAGGTCATCCACATACACAACCAAGCATACAAGTGTCCTTTCAAATTTCTTGACAAAAAGAATTGCATCTTCAAACTCAAATTGCTTGAAATTCATCTTTAGGACATGCTTGGTGAGCTTTTAATACCAAACTCTTGTGGCGTATTTCAGACCATATAGCAAATTTTTCAATTTGTAGACTTTATGTTCTTCATCTTCAACTACAAAACCTTCTAGTTGAGACATATATACCATTTCTTTAAGATCACCATTTAGAAAAGTTGTCTTTAAATTCATTTGATAGATTTTCCACTCATTTTGTGTAGCAAAAGAAAACAAGTATGAATGGTAGTCCACTTCATTGTAGGTGCAAAAGTCTATTTATAGTTGATTCCTTCTTTTTTAGCATACCCCTTTGCAACAAGCCTAGCTTTATATTTGTCAAGTGAACTGTCCACTTTGTACTTGTTCTAAAAGACCCACTGGCAGCCAATAGGTTTACCATCATGTGGAGGATCCACCAACTCTCTAAGTACCATTCTTCAATAAAGCATCATATTCATTTTTCATTGTTTTCCTCCACACATAAATCTTTTCAACTTCTTTGTCGGAAGTTGGTTCTGATTTCTTCTTCTAAATGTTGACATAAGGTGATTTTGAAATGAATATCTTCAAGGTACTCTTCTTCTTGTATGGCTTTGTATTTACTTATAGTACATGTTTTCTCTAGTGCACTAGGTTTGACATCTTTCAATGTTTGTGTTCCCATTTTGGCAACTTTTCCTATATTTCATGAATTACACTTGGCACCTCATTGTCTTGATCAAAAGCTCCTTCCTCAAGAGGTATCACTTGAGTAATAGCTTTTGGATTATTTTCCAATTTTCATTGTTCAAACTGTTGCTGTTCTAAAATACAATCCTGTACAAAAGGAATTGCTTAGACAATATCTTGTCCCCCTCTATAGTTTCCAGAATTGTTATTGCCATCAAAGGTATACCCTTGGCAATGGGTTGATGCTTCTTTCTAAATTTGTCAAGTTGACTGAATTGTTAGTCCATGTTGGTTGAATCATTTGTGGTTTTATAGAATACTACATCCCTTGCTTTGATCAATTTCTTGTTTTTCTCATCATACAATTTGTATGCTTTTGAGGATTCTAAATACCCCAAAATAATACATTTGCAACTTTGGTGATCTAACTTGTTCCTCTTCCTCAAGAATCAATGCATAGCATGTGGATTAAAAAATATGAAGATGTCACATTGATGGAAGGTGGCCGTACCAAATTTGAAATGGAGACTTCATTTGAAGAGTTGTTGGAGGTGGCTTGTTGTGGATAGACTTCTATTTGAGTTGGTTATACCCAAAAATGCAGTTTTACTCCTTCAAAATACGATATCGCCCTAACCATATTCATTACAATTTTGTTCACCCTCTCAACTACTTCATTCCATTAAGGAGTGGGTGGGACTGTGAGACGATGCTTGATCCCATTTTTCTTGAGATAGTCTTCGAACACCTTTAACATGAATTAACCACCGTTATTAGTATTTAGTGTGCCAATATGAGATTATGCATCATTATCTAGGTCATCTACTATATTTATCAATGAACAACATGAAGTAATTATTTCCACCAACAGGAGGGACTAGTAGTGGACCACACAAATCAAAGTGGATCAACTGCAACTACCTTTTAGCTCTCCAATTCATTTTTTTAAAATGGTTCTCTTTATTGTTTGGCCAAAATTCAATCTTTGCATTTTTCAACTAATTTGGGTAGAGTTGGCAAATCAACAATGCCATTGTTTTGCATTATTTGAATGCCATTAAATTTTACATGCCCAAATTGTGCATGCCATAAAGGACTTACTAACATGCCATCTTCAACAATACTATCACCTTTGAGTCTTAGCAACTTTCCTTCCTCAAAACCAATCATGATTACCAAATTATCACTTTTCCTTTTGATTATTACCTCTCTGTTATCCAACAAAATGGAGTGGCTTTGTTCTCAAATGAGCACCAAGGACAATAGGTTTCTTTTCAATTGAGGAAGGTTTAACGTTTTGAAGACTAAAATCTAGAAAATTCGATAGATTGAGTTAGATAGTTCCTTTTCCTTCTAGTTGCAAACTTGTTTTATCTACTATAAATATTGGTTCACAATTTTCTTCATAAAACTCCTCAAAGAAGTCCTTTCAAAAAGTTGTGTTGCTTGGCATCAGTATCTAGAACCTAACCATTATAATAGATTTATTTTGTTGAGGCACTATTGGCATCATTCGATGTGGAAAGAACACAATTAGCTTGCAAGGTATCATCGTGGTGATAGCTAGCAAATTATTGAATCATCTTGCAAGGTATTTCCGTGGCGATAGCTAGCAGTCATGATAGAGGGCATGTGTTTGGCATCTAACCAAAAGGTATCACTCTTCATCATTTCCTTCATCCCCTACCCCTTCTCTGTCTTCTATTTGGACTGATTCCACTCTTGAGTCATGGTCATTTGTTGTAAGGGATATTTTAAGACAATCATCCTCTCCAATAGGAGTACTAATTGTAAATAAACATTCATCATTACAAAAAGAGACAAAATATTACAGGTGATGTGTACTACTTGTAGATAAACATTCATCATTTACAACTTTTTTGATCCACTCAATTTTGCTGATGTGCTTGTGTTGATGATAGCAGCATCGGGCTTCTACTTCCAGCCCCGATTTTTTGTATAAATTAAATGTGTAGCCTATCGGCTATTTAATTTATTAAGGTGACTATTGGTGAAGAGGTGCTTCACCTTGTATATCATATAATATTTCATTATTGTTAAAAATTAAATGTGGCTGACTTGTTCTCATCCACCACCTTTGAAGAGACGATTTTTATTGAGGCCGGCCTCCTTGTCTTGAAGAGACGCGATCCTTCTCTCTCTTGTGTATATATATGCGTTACTGTTTGATCATTCACATTCATTCATTATCACATTCATCCTTCATAGTGCGAGTTCATAGAGAAGAGCGATATTATATTCAGATATTGCATCAAGTTTTGGTGCTATTGTGTGGCCTTGTAATCGGCCTCACTGTAAAGATCATTGTTGTTTGATATTCAATATATAAGTGATATATTGTTGCTGGGTTTTCCTCCCTCAAGTGGAGGGTTTTCCCAGGGTATATGCTGTGTCTATTTGTTTCAATTTTAATTAAAATCTGCTTATTTATATCTGATCATAAAACTAACATGGTATCAAAGCAGGTTTAAGAAAGATCGTGATCAGATTTCTATAAGCAACGTTATCTTCCACTCTTGTTCTCATCTTCTTGTGTCTATCTTATCTTCAAAATGGTGAATGGGCTCAAGATTGAAGATAGACTTGATGGTGCTTCCAACTTCACCTCTTGGAAGTTTAGAGTATTGCTTGCATTGGAAGAAAATGAGATTGCTGAGTTCATGGAGAGCGAAGTTCCTGAACCTTCCGATGAGAATGAGAAGTCACAATGGAAGAAGAATGGCACTAAGGCGAAAAAGATCTTGGTTGATTCTGTGAAGGACCACCTTGTGTTGATTATCTCCAAGTTGAAGACAACAAGAGAAATGTTCAAGACCTTGGAGGAAATGTATGAGATCAATAATACAAGTAGAGCTCTTGCATTGAGGCAACAACTTCATCATATCAAGATGGCGAAAGGAGATTTCGTCATCTCATTCTTCATGAAGATCACCGAATTGAGAGATCAGCTTTCCACCATTGGGCATATGGTTGATGATAAGGATTTGGTTATGTTGGCGCTTAATGGTCTTCCTCAATCTTGGGAGCCATTTATCCAAGGTATCAGTGGGACATCAAAGCTACCTAAGTTTGATTGTCTTAGGGCAGATTGCATTCAAGAGGAATCTAGATTGGCAGCGAGAGGCAATGGGAAAAGTTCTACCAATGAAGACATTCATGTACTTGCTGCTTATTCTTCAAAGAAGAAAGGAAGAGAAGGGAAGGAAGGCAACTTCAAGAGGAACAAAGATAGAAGATTGGATGGTGCTCCTGCATCTAAGAAGAAGAAGGATCTTCCCACATAGTGCTTCAGTTGTGACAAGTTTGGTCACTATGCAAAAGATTGTCCAACTAGACCTAAACAACATGCTTCAGTTGCGGATGTGGACGAGATCTCTCCTCAGAAGGATTCAAGTGGATTTCTATTCTATTCTGCCCTATCAAGCAATGTTCCAACAGATAGCAACACTTGGTTGATTGATAGTGGTGCCTCCCGTCACATTACTAGTTTTAGAGAACATCTTTCAGATTTGGTGGAGAGATACAAGTGTTCAAGTCATAATTGGAGATGATGCATGTTATTTCGTGAAAGGTGTTGGAACCTCCTCTCTTCACTTAGATTTCGGTATCTCTCTTCAGTTGAGTGATATAGTATTTGTACCAGGCATCAAGCGGAACCTTGCCTCAATATCAGCCTTGGAGGACAAGGGATATCAAGTTGTATTCTCTGAAGGTAAAGTCCTTGCATGGCCGAAGAACTCCAACATCAAGACTGCCCGAGTGATTGGTGTTCGGTAAGAGAGTCTCTATAGACTTTCCACTCGTCCATTACAAGCTTTGTTGCATGATTCATCAAGCTCATGTGAGCTTTGGCATAGAAGACTTGCTCACCTTCACTTTAGAGCACTTCCAACCATGGAGAAGACGGTCACAGGCCTTCTTAAACTCAATCAGGAGCATGAAGGTACTTGCCGAGGATGCGCTTTGGGTAAGAATACTAAAGGACCTTTTCATAGTAGTGAAAGTAGATCTAAATGTATTCTAGATCTTATTCATTCTGATTTGTGTGGTCCAATGTCTGTTGCTTCTTTGAGTGGTTTCTTGTATTATGTAATTTTCATTGATGACTACTCTAGAAAGACTTGGATTTATTTCTTAAAGACTAAAGAATTTGAGGAAGTACTTGAGAGATTCAAGGAATTTAAAGCTCAAGTAGAGAACTTGTCCAGGAAGAGGATCAAAGTTCTAAGATCTGACAAATAAGGAGAATACATCTCTGGAAGCTTTCCTAACTTTTGTGTTGAGGTAGGAATTAAGAGGGAGTTTTGTGTTCCCTACAATCCACAACAAAACGGTGTAGCAGAAAGGAAGAACAGATCCATCGTAGAAGCAGTTGAAGCCATGATCCATGATTAAGATCTGCAAACCTTCCTTTGGGCCGAGGTATCTAGGATAGCTGTGTATGTTTAAAATCGGAGCCCTCATCGTATCTTGGAGAACATGACTCCTGAAGAAGCTTTCACAGGTGTGAAACCTGAAGTCAACCATTTGAGAATCTTTGGTTGTCCTGTGTATGTTCATGTGCCTAAAGATAAAAGGACTAAGTTGGAACCATCTGGCAAGAAGGGAATATTTGTGGGCTACAGTGAGTCTTCAAAAGCCTACAAAATTTACATTCCAGGTCAAAAACTGATAGAGGTCAACAGGGATGTTACAATGCAAGAGATCTAAAGGCTCTCCCATGGAGATAGATAATGAAGACCATGAGACTCCTCAGGACATGGAAGTTGACCATACTCCTGAGATTCAGAGGGAGTCTCTTGAACCAGAAGAAGATGGTGATCCAGTTGAGCCTTTGGAACCTACTGATGGGCCTAAAGACATTGTTATTGGTCAAAAGAGACCTCTATGGGCTAGGCAAACAATGCAGGAGGCATAAAAGTTTGCAACCCCTAGAGGAACATTTAGAGAAAGTAAAAAACCACAAAATTTTTCAAGCTATGTTGCATTGATGAGTCAAATAATTGATTTGATCCTTCTAGTGTTGAGGAAGCTTCAAGTTAGCAAGTATGGAGAGATGCTATGGTTGAAGAGTATCAATCTATCCTCAAGAATGATGTTTGGGATATAGTACCTAGACCAGAAGGGAAATCTGTTGTATCTTCTAAGTGGCTTTTCAAGATCAAGCATGCAGCTGATGGAAGCATTGAGAAGTACAAGGCTAGATTTGTGGCTAGGGGGTTCTCTCAGAAAGAGGGAATATACTATGAGAAAACATTTGCTCCAGTTGCTCGTTATACCTCCATCAGGACTATCATTGCTATTGCAGCGGCTAAAGGATGGAAGTTACACCAGATGGACGTGAAGACAACATTTCTAAATGGTGTAATTGAAGAAGAGGTATACATTGAGCAACTTGATGGATTTGAGGTTCATGGGAAGGAGTCTCATGTTTGTAGGTTGAAGAAGGCTTTGTATGGCCTTAAGCAAGCTCCTCGTGCTTGGTATGAGAGGATTGATCGATACTTATTGAGCCTGGGATTCTCCAAGAATGATGCTGATTCAAACCTATACTTCAAGATAATTAATGGTGAGGCTTTGATCTTGGTTCTCTATGTTGATCTATTTCTTACTGGAGAAGAACACCTCATTATCAAATGCAAGAAGGAGTTGGCTTCTGAATTTGAAATGAAGGATCTTAAGTACATGCATTACTTCCTTGGTTTAGAAGTATGGCAAAGGCCTAATGAGATCATTCTGAGTCAAGGGAAGTATACAATAGACATCTTGAAGAGATTTGGTATGATGGATTGCAAATCCATGTCTACACCTATGGAAACCAATTTTTAGAAGCTAAAGGAGGTGCAGCTAGTTCAGATCTGGTGGATCCTACTATGTACAGGCAGTTGATTGGATCGTTGATGTATCTAGTCAATACTAGACCAGATATTTGCTATGCAGTGAGTGCACTTAGTCAGTTCATGTGTGAACCAAGGCAAATACACCTAGTTGCAGCAAAGCATATCCTAAGATACTTGCGTGGCACAATTGGGTATGGCTTGAGATATTCTTCTGGTGTGGACTTGATGTTGCATGGATATTTTGATTCTGATTGGGCAGGGTGTGTTGCTGCTCGGAAGAGCACCTCTGGATGTTTCTGTTTGGGGTCTACGATGATCTCTTGGTGTAGCAGGAAGCAGTCTTCAGTGGCTTTGAGCACCGCAGAGGTTGAGTATATTGCAGCTTGTGTGGCAACTTGAGAAGTAGTGTGGCTTTGGAAGCTCCTTGTAGGATTGTTTGGACAATCATTGGAGCCGACTGTCATTCATTGTGATAATCAAAGCTATGTGAAGCTTTTTGTCAATCCAGTGTTTCATGACAGAACAAAACATGTTGAGATCAAATACCACTATATCAGAGATATGGTATTGAGGAAAGCTATCCAGTTGAAGTACATTAGCACTGATGAGCAGACGACTGACATTCTCACCAAGCCTCTCTCCAGAGTAAAGTTTGTGTACTTTTGAGACAAGCTTGGAATTGTGGAGAATGAAGCCCTAGCTGAGAGGGAGACTCAGCTTTAGTGATCTTCTGTGATTTGCTTTAATGCATTTTTCTCTGTGAAAGAAATTTGAGGTGTAAGCCCTTGTTAATGCATCTTTCTCTGTGAGAGAAATTTGAGGTGAAAGCCCTTGTTTCCATCCTCTGGGAGTAGCCATGGTGGATGTCATGTTGAGTGACTCCATGACAACATCACGTTGAGAGACTCCATGATGATTTTTTTGTACTTGTGTTTATCCACCCTCTGGGAGTAGACATGGTGGACATCATGATGAGATGATGACATCACGTTGAGTGATTCCGTGATGGGCACTTGTGCACATAGCTTTACCATACATGGGAGTAGCCATGATGGTTGATATCACGTTGAGTGACTCCGTGATGAGCTCTTTCCACATATGGGTGTAGCCATTGTGGATATCATGTTGAGAGACTCCATGACATTGGATAACTGGAAGTATTCCTCCCTAGCTGAGAGGGAGTGTTGATGATAGCAGCATCGGGCTTCTACTTCCAGCCCTGATTTTTTGTATAAATTAAATGTGTAGCCTATTGGCTATTTAATTTATTAAGGTGACTATTGGTGAAGAGGCGCTTCACCTTGTATATCATATAATATTTAATTATTGTTAAATAATTAAATGTGGCCGACTTGTTCTCATCCGCCACCTTTGAAGAGACACGATTTTTATTGAGGTTGACCTCCTTGTCTTGACGCGATCCTTCTCTCTCTTGTGTATATATATGTGTTGCTGTTTGATCATTCACATTCATTCATTATCACATTCATCCTTCATAGTGCGAGTTCATAGAGAAGTGCAATTTCCTTCAAAGAGCAGATCGGAATTGTTTAAGGAGGTCAAAATTCTATCTTCAAGAAGGGCAATATTATATTTAGATATTGCATCAAGTTTTGGTGCTGTTGTGTGGCCTTGTAATCGGCCTCATTGTAAAGATCATTGTTGTTTGATATTCAATATATAAGTGATATATTGTTGCTGGGTTTTTCTCCCTCAAGTGGAGGATTTTCCCAGGGTATATGCTGTGTCTATTTGTTTGAATTTGAATTAAAATCTGCTTATTTATATCTGATCACAAAACTAACAGCTTGAATGCATTGTTCATGGCATGCACACAAGAAGATATCCAACATATACGTTTGTAGGTAGCATCAACCAATTTTTTGACTACTTTTCACGCATATGGTGTAATTTTTACAACTTGTACCACATTGTTAGTGTTATTCTCCTTAATGGCACCTTTGAAGATTTGAGACTGGACCCCTCTTCTACATGTGACCGTGATATTGATCAGTGGATGGTGTATAATTGTTCCTCTTCTCCTTTGTTTGATTAAATAAACACTACATACATCAGGAAAAAATTGCCACTTTCTTGTAAAACAACCATGCCATTTTCAAAACCACTATAATACATTCCAAACTTGCCATGTTTCTGGAAGCTTGGTCATAGACAAAACTATTCTTTGTTTTACGATCTGCTTATTAGGTGTTGGTGTAACAACTAACACCTCTGGAGTGCAAGTTAGTATGGACAGCTATGCACACTGCGTGATGAGTGCTCTTCAAATTAGGAGGGGAAGCTCCCTCATTGTGCAGAAAAATGCTTGAAAAAGTAAACTAAACTAATTCCTATCTTTTTGTCTCAGCTGAAAGAGGCACAAGGTTTGCAATAAACTTCGAACGTTGTAGCCAAGGATTTTTTGGTTTCACAGGACTTAACTACAACTCAAAACTAACTTAAACTATCCAATCCCCTTAAGAAATCAGAGCATGAAGAAACAAAGTGGGAATGATTTATACAATAACTTCTAAGACAGGATTTCCAAGGAGGTGACGACACCTTTCTGAGGAGTAGGCTAAAAGAAAATTTATTGGCAACAACATCAGACGATGAACTCTACTTCTGAATTCCCAAGGAGGTGACGACACCTTTCTGAGGAGTAGGCTGAAAGAAAAGTTATTGGCAACAACATCAGATGATGAACTCTACTTCTGAATTCCCAAGGAGGTGACGACACCTTTCTGAGGTGTAGACATGAAATAAGCTCATTAACACAATAACAACGAACGATAAGCCTTAATTCTAAATTCCCAAGGAGGTGAAGACACCTTTCCGAGGTGTAGATATAAAATAAGCTTATAATCACAAGAACACAAAAACAATGATCATCCAACCAAAGTGAACAGATACATAATAGCAATATTACAGGAAAATCTGGCTTAGCATATATTACTATTGCGTGCAAAAGTTATGTACAAATGAGCAAAAGCTTTTATTTATAGACATCAAAAGGTGTAGGGAACCCTAAAATCACCTTGAGTCTACTACAGTCTTGCAATACATGCAAGATTTATTGCTAAACCCTAATAAAGCAAATTATGCAGTTAATTGGAAAGCTACCATTAGTTAACTGAAACATCTAATCTAAATGGACAATGTGCAAGCATGCACGTCCTTATTGAAAGAAAGTTAACTGGAACACTACCATCAGTTAACGAAAACCCTAATGAAACTCCAAGTCCTGCAAAATATCTCCAAGGATAAGATAGGCATGCGTGCATGGTCCCAACAAAGAGAACTGAAGATGAAAGTCGAGTTCTAATTGCATGTTCCTAATTTTGTCCTCGGAAATAACTGCAGGTTCTAACTGGGTGATCACTGCTTGTCAGCAACCTAAACAATCTTGGAAATATCTGCACAGTTCAATTGGTAGTTCATTTGTTGATAACTCTGGTGGCTCCGTAACTGAAGTGATGGCCACTATTTCTTCTACAACTTTATGCTTCTCACACTTCACGTTTTTTCACGCCTTTCTCTATGAAAGAGTGATGCATGATGAAACCACGAAGTTTGACTGCGAACCCTCTGGTTGTGAGAAATGCAAACTTGCTGCACACGCAAAATTCCAATGGTATCAATCCTCTAAACTAGCCTTGGAAGGCTATCAGCTATACAAGGCATGAAACCATGTGTACTTGAGTGACTATGCCTGCCAACCCTCTAAATGCACTTGATACAAATCGGTGTCAGCTTTTTTGATGAAATCATGAATTAAGACCGATTTGGTCTTGAATTCAGTCTGCATGAATTGCACTCTAAAAAACACGCTTGTTGACTGTTAACATGGCTATGTTTTGACGACTTTCTGCAGAAAGCAAAAAGTCGCTTGCTGAGGCTTAAAATAGCTTGTCGGAGGGCAATTTTCGCCAAAAATTCTAGGACATGGGTTTTGTGCAGAAAATGATTCTAAGACAACCTAGAATGTCAATATTGAGAAAAAACGCCTTTTAGCTTGACATGCAAAAGCTTTTCCGAAAAAACAACTGGGGGCAGCAAGGGCTGCGAGGGGCAATTTTTTCGAGAAAATTTGAAATGTGGGTTTTGTCCAGAAGATGATTCTAAGACAACCCACAACGTTAGATTCAAAAAATATTGACTTTTACTCCACCATGCAAAGGAATTTCAGTTGGGAAAATCAAAGCTTCAAGAATCGATGCTCTGGAGTAAATTTCCCTGAAATTTCTAGCACATGGGTTTTATGAAGTCATGCTGAAACAACCTAGATGATTTGTTTTGTCAAAAGTTGTTGAATTCTCAAACATGCGAAAGAAATTAAGACTCTTAATGGAAGAGTTTAAGACAGAAGATTGAGGTTTTGATGCTTTTCTTCTGCTAAAATCGCTACCTTGGCTTGATATCTGCTGATGAATGTGGACCTGTACCTGCAAGGAAATTTGAAAACAATATCTGTAGTGTCTTTGAATGTTGAATGCTAAAGAATTTTCCCACACAAGTGAGAAAATTCACTTTGGTCTTCAACTGTGTGAGAGAAGAATGGACGCCATCTTGAATAAATGGAAGAATTCTTTGCCTAATGGTGCCAACTGCAAGAATAAATCTTGACTAACGAAAGAAAGGTTCTGATTGGACCCTCTCCAGTTCGACTGACACTGACTCGGAGTCCCGGATTACAAAATAATAATAAAATATTTAGTTCTCCTCACATGCAATTTTGTAATTAAATATTACAAAAGGGCGCCAATAATAAATTATTGAAGAAAATCGTCATTTTAATGCTTTGCATGCAAAAATTGAATTAAATATTATTTTAATAAGTTAACAAAAATCTCAGCATCTGGATGCATTCAGCAAAATCCACTGATTCCGAAAAGTCGAAATTTGACTTCCGGGTGTCCATTTGCAAAAGTTATGAGATTTTTCGCTAACTTCCTATTTTATAGCTCACTGAAAGTTATAGTTGCCCCTGTTCAACTCTGATTTCTGAGAACCTGAGTGATGCTATGACTGAATTGAGATATCCATTGCGAAGCCTGTAGAGCAAGGATGAAATATTTGCTGGGAGCTGCAACTGCTAAAATCAACATTTGACACCTCAAAAAATTAGGCGCCTTTGATTAAATTGATGCAAGGTCTCCAGACTTGGCCATTTCTCTATTTTGCCATCCGACCCTTCAATTTTCCGCTGTCGGTAAACGATGAACCCTACTGACTGGATGATAGGTTCATTGCGTGACTAGAAGAATTCTGCAACCAACGATTGTATGTAAGGCATCTGAAAGTTGCATTAGGAACCCCAAAAGCAAGGGCGCCCCTAGCCTGTGAAGGCACAATCACTAATTTGACAAAAGTGTAACTTTCATCCGGACGCCATACTTTGACCCTTGACACCGGGAGCTGAAGTGCTCCAATTCGCACACTGTCAGTCTCATCGCGTAGCTTAGAACAATTTACGAGAGATGTCTCTGGAGGTGATGAAGCGAGAAAATTGCTTCTAAGACCTCAAAAAGAAGGGCGCCTTTTCCAAGGGGATGTGTATTTTCCATACTTGTCATTTTTCTGGCTGTCTTCACTTTTCAGCATTCTCTATTGACCTCTCACGCACGAGCGTTTGAGAAATCCCGGAGGCTAATGGCTGGGTTCTTTGGATAGCTGGAGTAATTGCGCACAAGTCTTATGAAGACTGCAAATGCTAAAAACCCCATCTGACAGGCCTAAAGGATGGGAGCCCCTGGCCTACAGAGGTATAGGTGTGTGTTTCAACATTTCTCCACCCTCTGATTTATGTGCTTGGTAGAACCTCTGCCACGATCACCCAAAATGTCGGATCGTTTCGTGAACTGGTGCAGTTCGGAGCTAGACTAGATTAGAAAAGTTCTCAAGAAGACATCTGCAAATTCAATCATCTGAGGAGTCAAGTTCAAGGGCACTCGTGGGCTATAGGGGCGTATAAACTGCAAATTGACAGCCTTTGTGACGTTTCACCTCTTCGTACCTTCAGCTTCTGATGTTGATTTCTGGAGTTCTGCACTTCGGATAACCTCACTTGATAGCTCGTCGGAAAGCCAGACTAATTTTGAAGAGATTGAACATATCTTCAAGTACATGCAATAAGATCTGGCCTTCAAAAAGAAGGGTGCCCATGGGCTACAAGGGCGCAAATCTACTTTCTGCTTGGAATCTCCATCTGTTTCATCCTCCGTAAATACTATTCTAACCATTGAAATGACCTTGTAGGAGTATAATTTTATCGTGAAGCGCTTCTCAATCATCACATGTCTTGTTTTGAGTCCCGGGCTCAGGGTCTGACCTCCAGGTAGTGACCAATTGTTGCTGATGACTGACATGACACTTACCAAAGTCCATATTTGACTTGCCCAGAACTGTATTTTGACATCATTCTAGCAAGGTTTAGACTCTTTTAAGCAAAATGCCTTAATGAAGCAAAAAAATTGGTTTGGGTACAACATTAGGCTTCGTCTGGTGACCATGTCGAATAGTTACGGCATAGGAGAACCCTAGAATCTCTGTGTTATGTAGACTAGTGACTTATGATTTGGGCATCGGAGTTAGGACTTTTCCCTAATTACCTAAAAACTTGGGGTTTCCTAAAAACCTAACCTAAAAATCACCTAAAACAAGACTACCTAAATCACCTAAAATGCGACAAAACATCACATAATGGGGAAACACAATACGACATAACGATAAAGTATAAAAAAGTATTTACAAAATATTTACAAGTATCACTCCTCCCCCAGAGGGTTGAAGTGCTTGAGATACTGCCCGCTATAAGGAAGTGGGAAGAGCCTTCCATCCTGATGCGAGAGAATGTATGTGTTCTCTCCTACGGATTCATGAATCTGAAAGGGCCCTAACCACAAGGAATCAAATTTACCGTGCATTCCTTTAGGTTCATACCTTTTGTCCCACAAAAGGACTTGATCTCCGACTTCGAAGTCTCTCTAACGAGCCTTCTTGTCAAAAATATTTTTCACTCACTCCTGGTGCTGAGTGATCTTATCAACAACCTCCACCCTCTTTTCTTCAAGTTTCAATAGGTACAATATCCGCTTTTGAATAGGGTCTTTGATCTCTTCATCCTCCAATGTAGATGCCAACTGCAAAGCGGACAACTCCAAAGTGATGGGCAGACTTGCTTCTGTACCATACAAAAGTACGAAGGGCGAGGTGCTGATAGCTCTTTTAGGAGTTATACGAGCAGCCCAAAGAGCATCATATAGCTTGGTGTGCCAAGCTCGTTGATTTGACTCAACTAACTTGTGCACAATTGTGACTATGTTTTTATTCAATGATTCGGCCTGTCCATTACCCTGAGGGTAATAATCCGATGAATGTGACATGATGCCGTGATCAAAACAAAAACTCAAAATCTCCTCTGACGAGAAGCATGTTGCATTATCAGCCACAATTTTTTGAGGAACTCCGAAGAGAGAAACGATATTCTCCTTTAAAAAGTTGCAAACAACTTCAGAAGTAGCTCGTTTGGTAGGAACTGCCTCAACCCACTTCGTGAAATAATTTGTTGCTGTCAAGACATAGACATGCCCCTTGCTGGAACTCGGGTTGATAGGACCTACAAAATCAATACCCCATTGCTGAAATGGAGCATTAATGATAACTGGCCTGAGTGGAGTAGCTGCCAATCTGAATTTGCTGGCAAACTGTTGACATAGCTGACATTTATACACCCATTCATATGCGTCGTGGAACATAGTCGGCCAATAAAATTGTGCTCGCAAGATTTTGAATGCAGTGACCCTCGATGAAAAGTGTCCTCCGCATGCTTGATTGTGAAAAGCATCCAACAAACTCTATTGCTGGTCTCTACCGACGCATAAAAGGAAAGTTCCATCAAGGCTACACTTGTACAAAATGTTTTTAATAAGCACAAAGTTTTGTGCTCTTAACTTCAATGTTCTCTTCTACTGTTTGTCCATGTGACGTGGACATTCTCCATATGTTGAATAATACCACAAGGATGTGTACCATTCCTCCGCAGAATCAACAAATAGGGCCAAAGGAAGATCCTCTTCAATTTCTTGTTCAGGATCAACTCCACCATTGCTCTGAAGCTTACGATCTCCATCCTTTGCCATAATCGACAAAGACCTTGCTCGTGGACGAGCTTGGTTGACTTCATTTCTAGATCATATTCTTGAACTTTTGCGATCCAGTTTCCTCTCTTCTTGCTCATCTCCTGTTGAGTTAGCACACTTTTAACTACTGGATTGGTGACAAACACCGTTGTATGAGAATTCAAGGGATAGAACCTAAAATTCTTGACAGCTCTGATGACAGCATACACATTCTTCTCAATCTGAGAATAGCACATCTCAACATCCTTAAAATTAGAACTCATAAAAGCAATAGGAGATTCTCCTTCTTTGCTGAGCTTCTGTGTCAAAATAGCAGACAGCGAGTGCTCTGATGCATAACAATAAAGGATAAAATCCTTTTGAAAGCCTGGCCGAACCAACATTGGTGCGTTAGCAATAGCTTCTTTGATCTTAATAAAGGCCTGTTGTCCTTCTTCTGTCCACACAAAAATGGACGTCTTTTTCATCATTGCTGAAATCTCCTTTGTCAGCTCTGAGAAATCAGGTACAAATCTTCGGATAAAGTTGAATTTTCCGAAAAAGGAGTGCACCTGCGTTTTGCTTGTAGGAAGAGACAGGTTTCTGATTGAATCCACCCGATTCGGATCTATTTTGGTCCCCTCTTTGGAAACGATGTGGCCAAGTAATTTGCCTTCCGTCACCGCAAAGATGGTCTTCTTTGGATTCAATGATATCTTGTGATACCTGCATCTTTCGAACACTTCCACGAGATGTGAAAAGTGATCACCCCGTTTATCTAAAAAAATTGTTAAGTCATCAAGG
The DNA here is from genome assembly GCA_007258455.2 of Sequoia sempervirens. NCBI lineage: Eukaryota > Viridiplantae > Streptophyta > Pinopsida > Cupressales > Cupressaceae > Sequoia > Sequoia sempervirens. The sequence goes on along the minus strand of VDFB02044724.1, from coordinate 4,802 downwards.
TAGGCGACTATAATCTTGTCCCTGAGATCCCCAAACGCCAAGTCCATGGCCCTTAGAAATGTAGCACTAGTGTTGATAAGGCCGAAAGGAATCCTTTCATAAGCAAACGTCCCCCATGGTGTGGTGAAATTTGTCTTAATCTGGTCCTCCTCTGCCACTGCAATCTGATTATAACCAGAAAAACCATCAAGAAGTGATAGCATCTCTGATCCAGTGACTGTCTGCAATGTATGCTCCATGATTGGTAAGGGATAGTTATCCTTTAAGGACGATTGATTTAAGTTCCTAAAATCAACACAAATCCTGATTTCACCATTCTTTTTCTGTACAGGAACTATATTGGACACCCAGGTGGAGTGATGAATAGGAAATATTATCCTTGAGTCCATTTTTTGAATCTCCGCATAAATAGTGCTTTGAATTTGCGGATTGTAATATCTTTGTTTCTGCCTGAAAGGCTTAACATTAGACTTTAGAGGAATTGTGTGTGACAATTCTATGGGTGTGAAGACTTTCAAGTCTTCATATGACCAGGAAAAAACATCCTTGTACTACTTGAACAAGGCAATAAACCTCTCAGTCTCCTCCGGAGTACAACACTTGCCTAAATTTACAAACTGAGGTTTGTCTTCAGTACCTATGTTGACTTGATTGTATTCTGAAGAAGTATTAACACTTGACCTCTTCTGATCTTGGATGTAGCGGTCATGCTTGTTGAAAATATCTTCTAAAGATACAAAACCTTTAGGAATCTGATTTCCTTTCAATTGTACGATCCCAATATTTGCATCTTCAAAATCTTCTAAAAGTAATTCTTTAGAAGGAGTGGTGCTTCCTTCAAAGAACAACTCTTTATAGTTATCTCCCATGACGAGAAATTCTTCAATATCATCATCGTCATCAAAGACTTGCTAGTTGTCTGAGTTATCAGGTACAGCTGACCTGTAAATCATCTCAATAGCAAATGAATTCTGACGAAAGTCAGAGTTTGGCATGAAAAGAGCAGTTGAAACTGCAAGAGCATCAACTTTTCTATTGTCTGTTCTTGGAATGTATTGGATGTTAAATGCATCAAACCAGTCGATTGTATTTCGCACCCTCTGTCTGTAGGATCGAAGACGACTATTCCTGACTTGGAAAAGATCTTTAATTTGTTTTACAATCAATTCTGCATCTCCTTCGACTCTAAGCAGTTTGATCCCCATATCCTTTGCGTTCTTAAGACCTAATAAAAGCGCCTCATATTCAGCAGTGTTATTGGTGCATTCAAATTGCAACCTATATGTGAATGGATATAGATAACCTTCAGGAGAAATCATGACTACTCCCACTCCTGAGCTTGATGTCGAGTAACTGCCATCAAATTGCATTGTCCACATTTTAGATTCTTCATTTGACAAACCTGTGGAAAGTGCAAATTTCTGACAATCTTTAGTCACTTTTGACACCATAGCATATGTGCCTGGACCTGTCTTGATATAACACTTGAGCATGTGGATCCTGGGACTTAACCACTGTAAACTTTGACTTTGTCTCAGGCTCCAGCTTGAATGTGCCCTTCTTTAATGGAATTGTCGTGAGCGACAAATCCATTTGAATTTCTCCTCCGAGATCTTTATAGAAACTCCTGCTAAGTAGCATCTCGTAGCTAGTAGGAATATCAGCCACCAAGATGGTCATCATGATCTTCTTCTTAGGACATGATGCTAGCCTTACTTGTGCATCTTTAAGTAGACTGATTAATGACATCGGCTTAGACTCAAGTGAGTAACACTTTTCTTGAGTAGGAATGCACGATAGTCCCAACGCATTCATAATCTATAGAGGCATAACGTTGTCGGAAGCTCCGCTGTCAATTATACAATTGCTCAATTTGAAGCCTCCTATATATAAGGATATATATAACGGTTTTGGCTTCTCTTCTGCAAGTACGAAGGACTGTAGTAATGTTGGTTGGGCAGCAGCCTTCTTTTTCACAACCTTTAAGATTCTATCCAACTGCTCTGGATGATCTTGTAAATACTCCAGTTGAGAGATTTGCACCTTCGTCTTCATCATAGAAGACACGATGTCGAAACTTGCTGAAGATGAATCTGGAGCAGTCGGCAAAATGTTTTCTTGTGAAGTTTTAGGATTGGAAGTAGAAGCTACTTCCTTTCCTTTTGCATTTGAATTCTACTTCTCTTCTTCCTCCTGTGCTTTGAAATGCTGTGCACGTGTGAACACAGGTGAGGTGATATTCTCATGATTAACCACAAGAGAAAAGTGGCGGTATTCTTCTTCTTGTTCTTCATTTATGGGTTCTCAATCAAAATACCCCATTGCGGAGTCGCCATCAAAATTGTCTATCTGTGATGAGACGACGTTTGAACTGGAAGGTACGAAACCTGAATCAGGAGCAGTATCGGAAAATCCCATGAGCTGATTTATTCTTTGGTTCTCTGGACATGTAGCACCGGTGTGTTCAACAGAATCATGGACTGTGGGCTTCTCAACTTCATTGTTTTGCTTTGGTTGTCCTTGCGGAAACTTTGACTTGTAGTTGTTATATGGTTGGAAGTTATTTCTCCTCGGCTGGTATTGCTGTTGTGGTTGAAAGGATGGTGGTGTGGGCAAGGCTGGTTGCCCTTGAGGGGGTGACTGTCTTTTCAGTATAGTCACCTCGTTTGCTACCTTCTGTAGCAATGGATCAGCCGACGCTTGTACGAGCGGTTTGATCGAATCATCCTTCATCTTGCCCGTCGTAACCATATTGTCTTCGAGCTTGATTGCTTCCTCTTGAAGGAGCTGTAGACTATCTTCTTCACTTATCTTCAAGAAAAAGGCTATTTCTGACAGCAATGCGCTGATGAAAGAACTCATTAGAATTTCGTCAGATGGATTTAAAGTGTGAGAAAGACGTGTAACAAGGCGGTTAAACCTTGCTACAAATTCTCTCATTGGTTCATGTTTCTCCATCTTCGAATTCGAGAGTTGTGAAAAAAGTCTGTGATTGTCCTCGACGGGCTTGAATTTTGCTAAGAACTTCTCACTCATGACGACCCAACTGGTGATAATGCCTGGTTCAAGATTGTTGAACCAGTCTGCTGCATTGTTCTCAAGATTCTCCACAAAGAGACGTACTGCGATGTCCTCATGTGCAACATGCAAGACGGAGCATGCCGCTGTGAATGCTGAATGATGTTCATCAGGATGTCTAGAACCATTGCCATGAAATCTTGGGAAAAACTTGCGTGAACCCTTGCGTAGTTCATGATGTCCTTGTAAAGCCAACGGTCCAATATTGTCACCCCAAGGGAAGGGGGTTGGACGTCTTGCGGTTCTTCCATTACGACCGTTGTGGTTATTGTTGTTGTTATGATCACCCATTTCTTCTGCTGGAATGGGAATCTCTTCTTCTAAAATTTCTCCTTCAGTAAATTGATCAGGAGCTTCTTGAAAGACAGGATCTAGTTGGATAGGAGGATTACCTCTCCTTCTAGTATATACTCGGTATGCCAGGATGCTTAATTCCACGCGGGAGGTGGCAAGACTACTCTACTTGCTGCGAGATCTACTTTCTCTTCTTCTTTATCCAGAGTTGTAGTCGCGTTTCTCCACTGAGTGGTAGATGTAAGAACCCTGGTGGTTCTCCGGAACTCTTGATTTGTTTTGGTTTTTGCAAGTTTGTGATTTTTTTGTGTTTTATGAGGTTTTCAGGCAAATTGCTAAAAGCTGCGATTTTACTAAGAAATTGCTAACAAATTCTAAATAATTTCTAAGTGCATGAAATACATCAAATCTTGCTCATAAAAGGTAGGCGCATCATTTATTATCACTTCCAGAGCAAATACAATGATAAATACTGAGATATGAATGAAATACAACAATTTTTATTGAGGAACCTGGTTTATTACAGCCGCCTTGGGAAGAGTGTAGAATGTGCGGCCAGCTCCGGATGAACAATAAGCTCGAAAACAGAGGAGAATCTCCCAGAACCTAGGCACCCCTTTGCAAAACTGGAGGTCAAAAGCTTGAGCGATTTCTTCTGATGAAAAAGTACGGCCCTTGCTGGTACGACCTGTACAGCAGCAGCCTTTAATATGGTACGGCACCTTGGAAAATGTGCCAAGACTTGAAGAATGATCTCTGAAACGCCTTTATTAACTGATGAATATCTCTGTAAATCTCTGCCAGAATCAATGAATAAGCCGATCTGTGATCCCTGTGTGAAATCACCAAGTGCAAGCTTCAGCTGGTATTGCACAGCCTCAGTCTGCCTAATCTCTGAAGAGTTTTCGTTCTCCAGAAACGTCTGTTTGCCAGAAACCCTAGGGTTTGCAAACTCCAATGCTCAGAGCAAAAAAAGACAAAGTCGAATAATAATCTCATAATAGTTCGATTTTGCCTTGACTGAATAATATATACTCCTTTGAGAAATTCGACCCAATCTCCATTTAAAATAATCATTTAATAAAATGATTTAATTCGCCCTTTTACTTTAGGAGAAATATTTAATAATTAAATGGCGCCTCAATTTAATGAATAATAAATATTCACTAAGTCAAAAATTAATACTTTATTATAAAGTATAATAAATACTTTATAACAGGCCAATTTAATTAAATATTTAAATATTTCAATAAAGTGACTTTAATATAAAGTCAAAATATTAAATATTTAATAAATCATTAAATACTCCTTATTTCTCCGTCTGATCATCAAAGCTGGCTGAGGCTCGACTCTAGAGCTCTGAATAGTTGAACTAGGTGCCACGCCCAAAATAGCGACTTCATGACCTAACTTTCTAAAATAGAAAGTTC
>VDFB02044723.1:0-17078 GCA_007258455.2 Sequoia sempervirens | reverse complement strand
ATCATCTATCTCACTCGATGTTTGTTTGTCTTCACTTGAGTCATCAAAATTTTGTGATTCAAAGACAATAGGATTAAAACTCGAGCTTTGACCCTCCTCACGTTTGGGTGTATACTTTTGGATAACATCAATCTGAATATCTTCATAGGAAACATCTGATAAGTTGTCCCACTCATATTCATTTGAATCTGTTTCAGAGTTATCTCTCATTTGAAGAATATGCTCCATAGTTCTATTGGTGAGTTCTGCTCTTGCTTCTTCTGTGTATCCTAGTCTAGTTCTACCATTTTGCTAAAGTGTTAAAGGTTGGGTTGGTGTTGTTGTGCCTTGTTCCCTTGATTTAAGAGATCCCTGTCCTTCTGTATATCCTAGCCCATTTGTGTTATTATGCTGAACTGTGAGAACTTGGATTGGTTTTGTTACACTTTGTTACACTTTGTTCCCCTCGTTCAAGAGGTCCTTGTCCTTCTGTATATCCTAGTCCAGTTTTATCCTTATGTTGGAGCATGAGTGGCTGGATTGGTTCTGTTATGCCTTGTTTCCTTAACCCAAGAGGTCCCTGTCCTGAATATCCCATCTTCTCCAGAATGGTTTTTCCCTTTCCATATTGATTTGTTTCTATGATAACATTCGCGGAAGTGGAAACCTCTTTATCTTTATAAAGCCAATTGAGTATAGCCTTATCCTCTGATTCTTCATCTAAGTTTTCGGCCTTCAAAAATCTACCATCTAATGTCGTTGTAGATTGTGTTGATTCTTGTGTGGTTTTAGATGGTTGTCCATATGTTTTTAAAGAGGGTAACATCTATGATAGATGGAAAGAGTGTCTGACACCATATTCACCCATTCCTTTGTCACTTAACTGTACTTTGTTGGTGAATTGGTGTGAGAGTGAAGCCAATTGTTCTTCAACATTTGAAGGACTAGATTGTGCCACCTGGATCTCTTGTGATTTTTGTTGTTTTGGAAGCCACTTTGATATGAAGCTTTGTTGTTTATCACCATTAGATGAATCTGATGTGTTATCTTCTCTGTTGTGAGGTATTATTATATCCTGAGATGTTTTCAATGCATTGCAAGCTTGGGTGACATTATAGTCTATTGTGATTGTTACCTTCTGTCCATTGACGGGAAATTTCAAACATTGATGATAGGTGGAAGGTATTGCTTGCATATCATGAATCCAAGGACGTCCCAACAGTATGTTGTATGTCAGTTCCCTATCTAAGACTTGACAAACCACATTTTTGACAATAGGTCCCACTTGAATGGGTAATATGATCAATCCTTTAGAGGATCTTTCCTCCTCATCATATGCTTTGATTGTGATTTTTCTTCTTGTATCAATGGCTTCATCTGAGTATCCTAGTGCACGAATCAGCTTTAAGATACAAATATTTAAACCAGCCCCTCCATCTATCAGGACACGCTTTACATGGTGTTTATGGATGAGGACTTCAATGTGAAGGGCAGAATTATGTGGATGGGTGAGTGAGACATCGTCATGTTCAGAAAATGAAAGGCAATGAGGTGTAGATAGATGTCCCACCATATCTTGAAAGTGACATACATCCAAATTGTTAGGTACCGTGGTTGATACAAGAGCTTGCTCAAGAACCTCTTTGTGTGATGGGGAGATCTTTAGAAGTTCTAAGATAGATATTTGCACTGGTATTTTCTGTAATTGATCAATGAGATTATATTGATTGGAGGGAGGATCCACAGATTGGGATGATGATGATGCTCCTTTTAATATAACTTTGGATTGTGCCCTTCTTGTGGCATTAACCGGTTGGTACTCTTGTTTCCCTTTGAGTGTGATTACATTAATTTGGTTTTCAGATTTGTCCATATGTTGTACCAAATTAGTAGGTGTAATGTCATTGTTTCTATTGATTTGATTGCATAACTCCTTATCCTCCTCGACAGCAGAAAGACAAAGGATCGTTGTGTCATAAACATAACCGACATTCTTACCTTTACCGTTTGCGGAAGAGGATTCTCCCTTCTGATAATTGGGTAGAGGATTTTTTAATGCTGTATGATATTTGTTTGTTTGGTGCTCCTCTACAAATACTTTCTTTTGATCTATAAGGTCTTGCACCGCATGTTTTAACTGCCAACAATTTTTAGTCATGTGGCCTTTATTTTGATGGTATTTACAGTAATGTGAATCATTCCATCATGATGGTTTGACTTGAGGGTCCCAATTCCTAGCCTCTTGTACTTGAATAAGTTTTTCATCTAAAAGTTCTTTGAGGATTGATTCCAATGATTTCCCTAATGGCGTGAATTTTCGTTTATTGGATGGTCGTTGGAATGATTGGGTTTTTGCTTCTCCATTGTTTTGATTATTTCCTTGATCACTACTTTGTTTGACATTAGAATCATTGTTTTGTTTGTTTGTAGTGGTTGGCGTCAAGGTGAATACTGGTTTGGATGTGTGTGTATCGATTATGGTATTAGTATTCTTATTCTTTTGCCAAAATCTTTTCTTTTCATTGTTGTTGTTAGAGGAATTGCTATTGTTTGAACCTTCAATGAAGTGTTTGATTGTTCCTCTTTTGATTAGAGCCTCTTCGATTTTGAGCCCCTTTTCGATAACTTGTTCAAATTTAGATGGAGATTGCAAGTCCAATCTATAATTCATTTCATCCACTAGGTTATCAATGAACATCTCTATCTTCTCCTCTTCAAGAATAGATCTAGGGCATTTAGCAAATAGCCTTCTCCATCGTTGGAGAAAGGAAAGAAACTTTTCACCCTTTGCTTGTTTGGTGTTGTAGAGTTCTTTTAGGGTCACCCCGTGTTGGATGTTGAATGAGAAGTGTGTTATGAACCTATTGATCAGTTCTTCAAAAGATTGGATCTCGGGTTCCATTTTAGAGAACCACTCCATGCAAGTGTTTCCTAAGATTCTTGGAAACAATCGTAGTAAGTAAGAGTCCTCGTGTGCGAACTCTATGCTCATGGTTCTAAATTCCCGTACGTGATCAATCGGATCAGTTCTTCCATTGTATTTGTTGTACGTCGGGAATTCACAATACTGTGGAAATGGTATCATGTTAATGCTTTGGTCAAATGGGTAAGGGAAAATATCCTATAGGGAATATCTTTTTGTTGGCCCTTGTTGGATGTTTTGGAACTGTAGTTGTAATTGTTGGATTTTTCTTGTCAAAGCATCTACTTGATTTGGTTTTTCTATTCTAGTTGCCTTAGGTGTGGTTGCTTCCTTGAGTTGGTTGATGTCAAAGTCTTTAGGAAGCTTAGCACCTTTGTCAGCTAATAACAAAAGATACTTTTCTATATCTTGCTCTAACATCTTTTCCATAAACTTATGGAAATGAGGGTCTTGTTGAACTTTCTCGATTTCTTCTGCAATTATTTCTTTCTCTTGTGAATTAGTGAGAGGATCAGTGTTGCTGTATCATCCCCAAGGGTTTTCTTCAGCCATGGCTACTATTCTTTCATTTTCTTCTTGTTGTTGTCTTTGATATGCTGATCGTGTGAAAATAGGTATACAAACTTTAAAGTTTTACTCTAGACTTTGATCTTGGATTTCTGATTTGATAAGTGTCATTTTTAACGAAGTTTTTCATAGAACTACGTTAAAAAACTGATTTAGTTGTGTCTAGTTTCGTGATGAAAGGATGATAAAATCCTTGATAGAGAAATTTTGACACAAGAATCTCAGATTAGTGATGATTGATAAGGACACTTTGCAAGATGTTTCAAGACCTAGGCGTAATAGTAAAGTTTTCTTTTTGTATGATTTTTTTTTTCATGTGTTTCAGACTATGGAAAAATGTTTTGGACTGATAAAAACCTTGTTTTTGATGTTGGCAATCTGACAGACTGTCTTACTAACTCTTTGTTTTTTCTGACTTTTTGGAGTAGTAAAACAGAGTTCTGAGGTGCTAAAACAGAGTTACGACATGCTAAAACAGAGCTACAACACACTAAATTAGAGCTACAATGCACTAAAACAAAACTTTGACTCGCTACATAATGTCTCTGGGGCACTACAGAAAACTTACTCTATGAAATTCACTTGGTCTTGTAGCGTATTGTATGGTCGGTTGTGGGATGTATTCTGGACGAATTCGTTGACTATGATTGTGGTGATGCCTAAGAGCCCCTCTTTGATAAAATGCTTGTGAATCTAAGGGATCTACAGCATAGTCATCTGTATAACCTCTAGAGAAATCATGATATCTATGAATAAAGGTCCTATGTTGGAGTAGAACCTTTCTACTTTGGTATAAAAATGGTTGCTTTCTCAAGAGTTGTTTGTATGTAAGCGTTTTCTTTGGCTTTTTGATTCTTTTGACAAGAGACTTCTTGACAAATTTTGTGGATTTCCAATCCCGAATCATGAAAATTTCACAAGTGTTTGAATTGAAGATTTTTTTTTTTTTTGTGATGATCTTATCTGAATTTAATGAAGGAAAACACAGCAAACAAGAATAGAATAGTTGATTTAAAATCCTAGAATCTAAACAGATAGTGTATGTTCAAGAACCAAACATGGTTCTTCTTGATTTTCATTGGTTTGATAACAAGATAAGACAATTCAAACAGACTCACTCCTAGAGACAAAAGGTCATCATTTATATACTCGAACGACCCACAGCTTGGAATTGCATTGACTCACACAGCCATGTCACCCCCTAGAGGGCGCCCGTGTTTTTGTCTTTTCTAGGTGCGTACTCAGAGTGACAGAAGTGGATACCGGATCCCCTAAGAAAACAGTCCTTGGAAATTATATGGTGAGTGCTTGAGGGTAGATTCTTCCCCGCCCCTGCACCGCCGAGTATTACAATGTTCGGGAACTAACAAGCATGCTTCTATTTCTAGGTTCTTAGATAGAGTTTCCGTTCAAAGTGGAAAATGGATAAAATCCCTCTCGAGACCTCCCAATCTTTAGAATAAAGATTTTGGGGATGGTTATCCTGCACACTTCCGTTGAAAGAGGGTTTCCCCAAATTCACATAAATTTTAAAGTGGGTTGGAATGCCATGGCTTTTGGCTATCCCCACTCAGGTTGTTCCCGTAGGGTGAGTAATTTTTCCCACTATGGCAGGCCTGTCTAAAGGTTTTATCAAAGCTTGAAAATACATAAAGTAAAAGGTGAGTCTGGTATTCTGATGCACCCAATTAAGGGGAGAGCATAAACCTATCACCAAAGACAAAGCAACAAATTTGTTTAATTTTAAAACCCAAAAGACAATTTGCTAAACTATATGAAGATATTGCTCCATAGAAAACATGGTGTCCATTTTTAATCCAATAGCAGCAAATGTGAAGTGTCTATCCTAGGATTGATAAATTTTTATCTGTTTCTATCCTAGGATTGATAAATTTTAACCATTCCTATCCTAGGATTGATAAGTTTTAATCTGTTTCTATCCTAGGATTGGTAAATTTTAATCAAAAAGATCAAAAGATGATTTTCTGGCCGTGGATGCGTTGGATCCAGAAAATCAATTACACAATGCAAAAATAAATTTTCAGCGCGCTAAAATAGAAAGTTGACGTGCTATGAAATTTACCTGTCGTGTTGTAGAATTTTCGTGGCGCACTATAGAATCTATCAGAAGTGCTGGAGAATCAAGCTGATGCGCTAAAACAGTTGTTAGGCGCGCTGTAATTTTTCTCTGATGCGCTTTAGAATCCGCCCATCGTGCTGTAAAAAACCTTGATTACGCTAAAAGAAACACGTCGAACCTGTACGACACTTTTCAGACTTTTTTGTAAAATATGGGGTTATGCCCCACGGTGGGCGCCAAAATGAAAGTGTAAAAATAAGGAAAACAATCTAAAATGCATCTACACTTCTAAATAAGAAATTGCATCAAGATTCAAGAGATTTAAACTTAATTTAAACTAAGAATCTTCAGAAATTTGTCCTATTGCTCTCTAACTCTAAAGATCTCTCTAATCTACTTTTCTCTCAGATTTAAGTAAGCTAATAGATTGTTGAAATGACACTTAGAGAATGAGAATTCAAACTATTTCTATTCCTATATGATTTAATAATGAAAAAAACTAATTAAAGTAGAATAATGTATTTAAAATAGAAAATAGGAGAAATTGATGATAATAATAATCAAATAAAACAAAGTATTTAATTTTGCCTATTTAATTAAAATTAGAATAATAGAAGAAATTAGAAGAAATAAATATGAACTATATAAATAAATAATTTTTATTTATTTAATAGTAGAGAAATAATAGATTAATTAATCAAATAAATGTATTTAATTAATTAGACCATTTTTAGGTGTATACAGGTACTATTCTAGATATTATTATTATTGATATCAACCACTTTTTTTAAAAATGGTTTTAATGTCCTAAATCTCTTTCTCCAACAAACTCAAATTTTCATCTTCCTTGGCCTTCTCCTTTTAATCCTATACATATATCATTCAAAGACTCCCAATTTCTACGATTTATATTTTACTCCTCGTATAGGTTCAAGGGTTTACATTAGTATATTATGGTTCAAGTTGGGATTTATTTCTCTATACCACATGTTTTGTGTCCTAGGAGATAAACAATAGAAATAACCTCACTAATGGAAGATTTAGGGGGACAATAGAAGCCTAAGATACTAGAGGAGGGGCCAAGATATAATCCCTTGACCCTCAAAATCTTCAAAACTAGAAAAAATATTAGATCCATTAATTTCTTATCCTTGTCTTTTCTTCTAAACATAGTATCTAGCACTTTTCCCAACATCCAAATAAACAAATTTGTCACTCATATGGTCAAAAAATATGGGAGGAAAACCCTTATAAATAGTGGAAGACTTATCTTTCTTCTTGTGTTACTATTTAATAGGGTAGTATCAAGCCTTGCCTCACTAGGGGTCAAGGAGGGAGGGGATTTAGCAGAAAAGCATGGTTAGAATAAAATGAGAGATTGATGTATGGGGATCAGTAATCATGCCCCTATTAAATTACAACATAGAATATTCCAAAGCTGATAGCAATAAAAATGAGAAGTTGACATTGAAGTAATAAAAAAAATGATTAAGTGAATATAAATGAAAATAGTAAATAATTTGGAACCAACCCTCAAGAGTTTGATAGCTTACAATTTAGAGTGTAGATTCATGATGGAGAAGTGAGGGACTCCCTAGCATAAATATACTATAATTTTCTTTTATCTCCCCCCCTTACAAATAATGTTGTAACTCATCATTATTGAACATATCCTTGTGTGTCTTCCTGTCATTTGTAGACATACTTGTTAAATGGGCAATCAAATCCTTTGTAATTTCCATCTCAATCCCTCTCATTTTTACCACACTAGATTTCCATTTTTTGGAAAAAAAATAGTCAACAAGGTAGGATAATAGCCTTGAACCCTTTCCATAAAATTTGAGAATCCTCCCTTTATCAATATATGCCACGCCATGACATTGTTCTTAATCATCTCACAAGATATGGCCTCCACTATATTCCTATCCACACCCAAAGTCATGGAATATAGCCAAATAAAACAATTTTATGTTATTTTATTTCTTGTTACTTTCTTAATTTAGCTTTTGATTGGTTATTTTGCTTGTAAGGAATCCTTTAGTTTAGATTCCATAAATAAGGGGTATCTCTTTCATCAAATTCACCTATGATTTGCACTTGGAATCAACCATTGGGGTATACCATACCTAGAAGTGGATGTGATAATAAAACTAATTTATTCAATAGAAATAATAGCAACAACTTAGATTCAATAGAAACAATTAAATCAATATACATGTCACCTTGGGGATTTGAACTTAGGTCTCCAACATAAGTACACCTTGACTCAACCAGTTGGGCTCAACCACTTTGACAATAGTCTCTTAATTTTTTTGATAAAATATATTTTTTTTTTTACTTCAACCAAATAAATTTAATACCAAATAAAAATTCATAATAGTAGGGCCATTCTTCTTCATTATTATTATACCTAGATTGTTATTAATTCACATTAATGATTTTAAGTTTGTTTTATCAATGAATTTTCAAAGATGGGTGTTTATTTTAACAGTTAGATTTGTGTTTTGCATCCTTTCTCTAAATTGTGTAGAAAATTGATAGTACTACATGTCTAATTGTTAGTTCCTACCACAATAGGGATTCTATTATAACTAGTTAGAACAAGTTGTTAGTTTTAAGCAACCGATAACAACATAGTATTTTCTACTCCTTAAGTTTCAACAATAGTTTGTAGCATTTAAATTGTTAAAAAATAAATAAATGTATATGCTATCTTATTAGTTTTTTGGACACTTAAAAGATAATTTGGTTTCTTATTGTGGAAGTATTTTGTATCAAATTTTAAGCTATATTTTTAAATTCATTGTATATTGTCTTGTATAATAATCTAAGCATCGTGTTTCCTTCAAATTTTATTTTTGTTTACTAGATTCTAATCTCTTTTAAACATGCTTAAATTGTATCACACATACAAAATATCTTACTTTAAATTCTTGTACAAAATGTGACACCTAGGTAGACATGAACTTACCTTTAATATGACACAAATAAAACATGCTTAGCTATCCCCAACTTAAAATTTTGAAATAATGAATGTTTAGATGAAAGTTTGAGTACATTGAATAAATGGTCATTGATGGGGACAATGGGAAAATGTGTACACACTTAAATACTTAGATATGTGCTTATCAAACATAATAGATATTATATTAAAACTATTATGAAAACCTTAATAGATTTATTGTAATGATTCGTTATTATATATATGAAAGTAATAACACTATTGATAATAGTAGCATGGTATAATGGTTAAGTTGTTGTGGTGTTGTTCTTGCCATCAAGTTTTAAACCCCACCGAGGGTGTAATTGTTGAATGTTTAAATTGGGGATGAGGTCCCCCATTGTGATCTCACCAGTTCATAGCTCTAGGTCAAAAGCATTTATCCCCTAATTAAAGAAAGTAATAACACTATCACTATAAATAAAAAATTTATAATGTATGCACAATTTTTTTCACCATTATGTTAGCCCCTTCAAAGTACTAGCCCACATTATTGATGTCTAATACAATCACATTTATATAAAGGATTGCACTTGACATTAATACTTTCATTTTATCCTAACCTTAGTGAGTTTATGATTTAGCCTCTTAGAGTGCAGATGAAGTTGGAAGGGTGTTCTTTGTAGGATCCAATGTGGAAGAGAGAGAACTTCACTTTGTGACATATTTAAAGGGTTGACATGTGCTTTATGTCAGCAATCTCTACTAAATAAAAATTTCCCATCCTCATTTAATAGACATTATATCACTTGAAATGTTAATAGATATTGAGACTCGAACTTGTAATGCCAAAATCTTCTTGAGTCCTAGTCCCTTTGTGTACTTTTGGCCTTTTTATCCCTATATAGATGGCTATTATGAAATGTTTCCTAATGGGCCTCCCTTGGTTAATTATTTCATATGTTTTCCTCTTCACCCCCCATGTGCCTATCAATGTATTAACAATTGCAAAAATCCAATAAGTTTACAAGTGTGGGTAGGTTGTCAAACTTTTAAACTTTTAGGTTTTTTGTTACCTTCATACCTTTCATTTGAATCCCCAATCCTTTGCATTGTGTGCCTCTTGAAATTAAATTTTTAGGAATCTGTTAGGATTGGATCAATAATATAAAAAAATTAAATCAATTATGATGTGGATTTAAATAACAAAATAGAATGAATTCACAAAGGCACAAAACAAAAAATTTAACATGCTTCACCCTTTGGGCTATGCCAACAAATAATAGCTATTTTTTTAATTTAAATTTCTAGTGATAAACAAATACAAATAACTTGTAGAAATATGCTACAATGAGAGAATTCAATTCCTCACAATTTTCACTACACAACACACACTGTGTTGTTGCAAGTTCACAATGCGAACTATGATACACTACCACACACTTTGTTGTGTGTTCATTTCCAAACCATGATTATTCCAATTCTCATTCACGTGCAACACTGATGGGTGATAATCAAACTTCATGCCACAAATATTTATTTCTTAATTTTGTAGTAACAAAACTTCTTCTTTCGAGCAGTTACAAATAGTTGTATAACATAATTTATTAACAATTTTTCTTTATTAAAATTAAAAAAATTCTTTGGGGTCATTGCCCTTAGACCCCCACAATGGGCTCTGCCCTTGGGTCCCCATTGAGGGGTCGTCCCCCTGGACTCTACAAGAGGGGCTCTGCCCCCCCACACTCCCCCATTAATTAATTTTGGGAAAACCACACAAGGAAAAGATACCAAAATATTAACTCCAAAGGTTGATCAAGCTTCATAGACCAACAAATCCCCTTATTAGAATTTCATTTCCTTGGAGCTCCTGAACTCCAAAACCTCAACGATTTTCCTTAAGGTCCTTTCTACATTATATTTTCATCCATCCCTTTCCCCATGCACTCATTCCTTTGTGTCTTTAATCCCAAATCCCCAAAGTTATAAATTTATTACCCTTGATGACTAGATTTGATGCTACAAAATCCATCTGATTCCTTGTCTTATGCCCCTCATTTTCTTCATAAGTAAAAAATGGATAAGGAAAAGATAATTTTTTAAGTTTAATTATTCAAATTTTTAAATTTCTCCATCCCAACATCTCTTTCACCCATTCCCCACTCTTTCCCTTATCCTTGTCAAAGATTTGAACTTTTTCTTAACTAGGTACCCTTATCATGATCCTCCCATTCTTCAAAACCTTAACTCTATCCCTTTACACTATCTTTCCAAGGTCAAATTTTTATCCTTACCCTCACTCAAGTACCAATTATGAGGTATCTTTGAACCTTGAGCCCCAAAACTTTTCATTGTTTTATCCCTTTAGAACCATGTGTTTAGATATTTTCTTATTTGGGTACCTAATATGTCATATCCTTGGACCCCGACACCATGTCCTTGATATTAGGTTTGTCCCATGCCCTAAACATTGTAGTTTGTTTCATCCCTAGTTTCCAATCCTTCTCAAGACCCAATTCCTACATTCTCCTTGGTATAGATTTCATTCCCTCCCCCAAACCCAATACCTAATCACTTCCCCTCTTCCTAAACCTATGGTTTAAATTCCATTTCCACCTTCGATCCCTAACCCACTTCCTTCCCAAACTCTCGTTCACTATTTCCTTCCTAACTCTGAACCCCAAATTCTCCATCCCCTCAGATCCAAAGGCTTGTATGAACTTTTCACCTTCTCCATTTTTTAGATTCCATTCCCCTCCTTACTACTAACTTCTAGATTACTTCATCTCTTCTCAAATTTTTAGGTCCATCTTGGACCTAAACTCTTTCCAAGCACCAAAAAAATCATTTTTTTTGTGCCAAGGCTCGACATGCACTTCCAACTACCCCAACTTCTAGAATGCCATTAAGATCCCAATTTGGCCTCTACAATGTTTGAAAGATGTTTTCCTATCTAAGATGTGACTCCAAACACATTTTTCATAGGAAAATGAGGGAACCTCACACAAACCATCATCAATGGAGCATATATTTTTGAAAGTTTAAAACTCTTCCAAATTCCCATGGGTGGTAGGATTACTGTTGTTTTGGTTTACAACACGATCCTATTCATGATGAATTGGGGATCCTTCTCTTAAATCTTGTTGTGTTGCAAGTATTTATGTCTAATGACCCTCCGAGGGTTGTTTTGTTTTTTGTTGCATTTTGTGCTTTATTGTTGGACATTGCTTCTTTTGCATCTCTTGTTGCATGTTTCACTTTGGTTTTCCTTCATTTTACCTTGTTGCATATTGGTATTGCATTACTTATGTTGCAATTCAATCACTTCTCCATTTTGTCAATGTAGTTCTTTATTTTGGGTTTTTCCACATTTGATTTCTTGGTGTTGTAGGTGAATTTTAATTTCACTCTAGCCTTTGTTGCATCTTTTTCTTTTTTTTTGCTTCAACTGTGTAATAATTTCCTATTTTTGTTAGTCACAAATTTTGATTTTAGATATAAATTATTTAGCATCCCAAGTCATTTATATGTTAATTTTGAATCAATTTTAAATATTTTAACTTTGATTTACTTGAAATATATATTTGATTGAAATTAAAATATATTGATTCAATCAAAATTGAAATTTATTAATTTAGTAAAATTTTAATTTAATTGATTGGGTCATATAATTTTTAATATTTAATTTCAACATATTAAAATGTGATTTTAATCACATTCTAGATGGTTTCGTTTTAGGCACTTTTTATGGAAACATGGAATTAGGCAGTTTATGCCAATTGTTTGACATAAGATCAAAAGGAATAGAGGAAGTTAAAGGTTACAAAGAATGTATGTGAATTGTTTGACAAAGTAAAAATGGAGAGGTCGCAACCTGAACATACACAATGGGAATTTTTGTGCAACTTATTTAACATGGACAACTTTATTCAACAAAATGGATTACCAAATGAGAAAGGAGGAGTTATAATTTGTTCTTCCATATTTGAATTTTTACAAAGCTTTTGATTAGTTCAACAAAAATGATATGTAAATTGTTTGACAAAATGATAGATTGCAATTTTACTATCTAGAAAAAGAAATTACCACTAGAATTTGAATAGTTTGCTTCGAGTGTTGAAATCAATGGTGGAGCTATTCATGATGAAACCTACATATAACTTAAGATGATCTCACCATTTTTTCAAAGAAGAGAGATTAATTCCATAGATTTGGAAATAACTCTTCAGAGGTGTAGGAAGCATGCTATATTATTGAACCATAAGAAATCAATTTTTGGTGTAACAAAAGTAAATTATTAGGGCACATTATTTTAAAAGAAAGTATTAGGATTGATCGTAAAAGATTAAAGGCTATCAAACAACTTATCCTACCTTCAAGTAGGACTGGTGTGAAGTCTTTCTTTGGATAGGTAAATTTTCTTAGAAATTTTGTACCTAAATTTTCAGAAATTACAAGGTATATTGCATAAATGATGAAAGAAAAATAAGGTTTCAAGTGAATTAGATCAGATAAAAAATATTTTGAGGATATTAAAAAGGCCATAACACATGCTCCAATTTAGATTCACCTTGACTTTGAGAGGGATTTCATTATTTATTGCTAGTATCTTCTGAACATACCATGTCTGCCATATTATTACAAGTTGATGATCAAGGGGTAGAGGCTCCTATTTATTTTATGAGTTTTCCTCAAAAAAAATATGAGTTGAATCATTTTCAAATTCAAAAGTATGCTTTTGTAGTACTTAAAGCTATTAAATAGTTCAAATTTTATATTTTATATTCTTAATCTACTATTTATGTGCCCGACTAAGCAATTAAAATTTTAGTGACTCAACAAGAAGTAGGTTGCAACTAGAGAGGGGATTGGATTGTAAAGGTTCAAGAATATATTGGAATTAGGCCTATAAAGTTGGTTAGGGGAAGAGGAATCTACAAATTAATTGTAGAAATTGAGCTTGCAAATGAAGAAGACATGCCCCTTGCAATGTTTGTTGGCTTGAAAGACGACTGATTTTAAAATGTTTCCCATTTTCTAACTTATGGAGAATTCCCACCTAATGTATCAAAGAAAGAATATATTTCAATCTTCAGGAAGTTAACTATGTTATTTGGGGTGATACTTTGTATAAAGGGTTTGTATGGAACATTTTTAAGATGCGTTGACAAAGAACAATAAAAAAAGTTGTTATAAATCTTTCATAATGAGGCTTGTGGGTACACTATTGTTCTTTTGTGACATCCTTTAAGATATCAAGGCACTGTTATTATTGGCTAGTAATTTAAAAAGATACTTATGAATGGGTGGTAAAGTGTGAAAATTATAATAAATTCACTAATAGACAATAATTATCAACACTTCCTCTAAGAATAGTAGTGATAGAAGAATATTTCCAAAAATGGGGGCTAGATTTTATTTGACCCATAATAATCACTCTAGTATAGGGAATACCAACATTCTCATGGCCACCAATTATTCTACTTAGTGTGTACAAGTTATTCCAATTAAACAACTACTTCTAAAGTAGTATGAAACTTCGTAAGGAGAACATTTTGTTTCATTTTAGATTTCCTCTAAATATTGTAACTAATAATGCAAAAAACCTATCTTCTACTAAAATATCCCTCTATTTTTATGAGCATGGAGTTGCTTTATCTCACTCATCATAATACTATCCAAAAACTAATTGATATTTAGAATCCAACAACAAAAATATTTTTACTATAATTAGGAAGTTGGTGGATGAGAGTCAGAGGAATTGGAACTATTGTTACGAGGAGAGCACCCTTAGGCAAGTGTAAAAAATTGCTATCTTGTGAAACACTAGATCATCTTCAAACTATGGGTTGTCTATGGTGAAGATGAACCTCTAGAGTGGGTTGGTTCCCTTGATGGACCTCTGAAAACTTCTTCCTTGATTAGGAAAAGTGATAGAAGAACTGAACCTAAAAAGATTGTTGATCATAGGAGGTGATGGACCAAAACTCTTAGACTTATACTTTCTAGATCAACTCATAACTTCTCTCAAAAAATCAACTTTAACTTATGCACAACTCAATTTACACAAGCTCACACAATAGTATTTCATAAAAAGGTTGTTCTTTAAGTTCTTAAAGGAAAAATGAAAGTTTTCACAACTACAACTATTGAAAGAAATAACACAACCTATGACCTGTATAAGTCTTGCTTATTCTAGTATAAAATGCTTTGAAATGAGACATAATTTAAGGATCTTGCATTCATAATCATAAAAATTTAGATCAAATCATCCACAAAAACCTTGACAAAAGAATTTGTTAAAGGAAAATGTGTAGCTTTTATTGAAATAATAGGAGTTATGCTGATACAAATTTAAAAACACTACTAAAAATTGAGTTATAATCTCTTCTCTTTTGCATAAGGAAAAAGAGCAATGAAAGAACTAACTCTAAAAGAGTTGGATTCTTGGCTTTATAGAAAATCCACCTTAGATTGACTAAAGTTGAACCTCATGGAAGATATTGAGTTCAACATGCATGGATGTGGAACTAGATGTGAACTAAAGTTGAATCATGCAAACTTTGGTGTAGATGAGTTGACTCAAACTATTACCCTCTTCGAATTTTGTATGCATCTTTAAAATCCACCTCTAACTAAACTTGAACTGATCTTCTTTAAAAAAGCATGAAATTGATTAGAATTGTGAGTCATTAATCAATTTGCATGAAACTTGAGTTCTTGACCATACAAGGTAAAAAAGCCTTTATTTAAGGACCTCAAACTACCTCAAAATGCATGAATATAGCTCCAAACTCCTCTTAACTTTAATAGTGACCACTGGGGCTTCTAAAAAAGGCCTAAACTACATTTAAGTTTACTAAAACTAACCATAAACAGGTCACTTAACTTGTGACCATCTTGTGAAACTCCTTGCATGATCATAGGTATGTGAGTTATTGGTAGATAACTTAGGCCTTCAAGGGTGGCATAAGTCAACTCACATGTTTACCAATTGATGCATGTTTTTCAAAGCTGATTTTCCCCTTATTTTGAATGTCATAACTTTTGCATTGTGCTCTATCCTTCCATAATCTTCTAAAACTATGTTTGAAGCTTTTGGTGACTATGACTCTTGATTGTTTTGACTTGGGATATGAAGATGAAATTGTCATATCTACCCTTTTCAAGAATTCCATGACTCATATTACATGCTCACTTTCCTCTAGAATGTGATACAACCCTAGGGATTGCCCCTTAATATTGTCTTACAACTATTATTGCTGCCCTTTATTGATGCACTAGCAAGTCCCTATGATGCTAGTTGCTACTCTTGGGGGATACTGATGAGGGCACAGCCCGAGACACAAAAAAAAATAACCCACAAACAAGAGAATAATTTTATTATTTAGAAAATGGAGCTTCTTACATGCAGAGGATCTCAATCCCCAAGTTCTACAACACATGCAAGTTACATAAAGCTACAGAATAACCCTTTCGCAATATGCGAGCTTGTCCCCAAAAAGCTACCCAAAAATTAGAAACCCACCCATAAATAGAGCTTCTCATTAGTTTGGAGCCAAAACAACATTCAAATTTGAGTTTAGGTGGTTTGGCACCGAAAATTTACAACATGAAGTTCAAATTTCAAAAGAGCATTTGCAATTGTATCTTCTAGAAAGTGCGCCAACTTCCCGGGGCCATAACTTTTGATCTGGGACTCCGATTGGCGAACCGTTTGAACCGTTGGAAAGGTCTCAAAGTCAATAACGCACTCAAAATTTGCTAAGCCAATTTTGGTAATTTTCAAGGCCGTTCTGGAAACTCTAAATGCCTCAAATCTAACTCGAAAGATTTTCAGGTGCAAATCTAGGAAACAAAAACTGCAATATCTTTCAACCTAAGAAAATAAAATAAAAACCATAAATTGGGAATTTCATTATGACAAAAAGGGTATCCAAAAATGTAAAAAATCTAAAAACTGAGAAACTTGAAATTTAACTATTTTTGGATGATGCAAGATTGCCCTTACACCATTGGATGCTCCTGCATCAGACACCCAGGGTAATTTGAGAAGTGACCCCGTCACGTCTCAGATGGTGGAGGAAAACCAAAATAGTCAACCTCTACCTTAGGTAACCAGGATGAATCTTCAACAGGCCTTCCATTCCATTTCACCGGATATTCTTCATACTGCCTGTTCCTGGTACTCCTTCCCACACGACTATCCAGGATTTCTTCAATCTCCTCCTTTTCTGAAGTAGATGCTAGAATCCCACACTGTTCCATCGTTGGCACTTCCTCTGCGCCACCTTCATGATGCTTTCTGTCAAATTTGAAATGTTGAACATAGGGGAAATGTTGAATCCATCACAGCAACTCTGCCTGCATATGCATTCCCTGAATCATGCCTCTTCAAAATTTTACAGGGACCAAACTTCTTCATCTTTAATTTGTTATAGGTTCCCACTAGAAACCTTTCTTTCCTCAAGTGGACCATCACTTTGTCACCAATTTGAAACTCCTTATACCTCCTCTTTTGATCTACCTTAGCCTTATACTGCATATTCATCTTGTTAATATATTCTCTTACCTTCTCATGTATATCC